>CM029939.1:0-65125 GCA_017639245.1 Myiopsitta monachus | reverse complement strand
CCTATAGACCCCCCCGATAGACCCCTATAGTAGGCCCCTATAGACCCCCATAGACCCCTATAGGGCCTATAGATCCCCATAGACTCGTCTAGGGCTCCCATAGATCTCTATAGACCTATATAGGCTCATATAGACCCGTATAGGGCTTGTATAGACCCATATAGGCCCCTTAGACCCATATAGGGCCCCTAAAGACCCTCATAGACCCATATAGGGTCCCAAAGACTTCCTATAGGCCCATATAGGGCCCCAAAGACCCATATAGGACGCCTATAGACCCGTATAGGGCCTATCTAGACCATATAGGGCCCCAGTAGAACCCCATAGACCCCCTATAGACCCATATAGGGCCCCCCATAGACCCATATAGGCCCCCATAGGGCACCAGGAGTTGGGGTCCCCCCCACCGCTATGTTGGCTGTGAAGGTGAAGGTGGAGAAGCCAGGTGAGTGCCTGTGTGCCCCATAGCGCCCCATAGCCCCCATAGTGCCCCATAGTGCTCTATAGCCCCCATAGTGCCCCATAGCCCCCATAGCCGCCCATAGCTCCCCATAGCGCCCTATAGCCCCCATAGCCCCCCATAGCGCCCCATAGCCCCCCATAGCGCCCCATAGCCCCCATAGCGCCCCATAGCCCCTTTGGGGGAGCCCAATTACCCCCATTACCCCCCCTTAACCTCTCTATGACTCCCTATAAACCCCTTAAGTACCCATAATGCCCCCTCCCACCCCATTATTCCCCATTGCCCCCCATTACCCCCCCATTACCCCCATAAACCCCTTAGGGACCTCATAATGCCCCCTCCCACCCCATTGTTCCCCATTACCCCCCAAACCCCGCTCTTGGGATCCCCTTCAGCCATCCCATAATACCCCCCCATAGAGCTGGAGGCCGCAGCCGCCCGCAGCCGCTTGGACTCAGTGCTGCAGGAACTGATGGAGCGGAGCCAGGGGACACGGTGAGGGGGGGACCCCATAAGGGGGGGACCCCAAAAAACGGGGTGGGGAGGGGCTAAGAGGGGACCCCAAAGGATGGGGGGGGTTCAAATCTTTTGGGCCCCCCCCATTGAACCCCCATTGGTTTTGGGGTGCAGCGAATCCATGGAGGAGGAGATGGGAAAGGCAGCTGGAGAGGCGATAACCAAGTAAGGGGGGGCCGGGGGGGCACCCTACTTATGGGGTCCTTTATGGGGGGCACCCACTTATGGGGTCCTTATGGGGGGGCACTCACTTATTGGGTCCTTTATGGGGGGCACCCCACTTACGGGGTCCTTTATGGGGGGCACCCACTTATGGGGTCCTTATGGGGGGGCACCCTCACTTATGGGGTCCTTTATGGGGGGCACCCACTTATGGGGTCCTTATGGGGGGGCACCTCACTTATGGGGTCCTTTATGGGGGCACCCACTTATGGGGTCCTATAAGGGCTCTATGGGGGGCTCACCCCACATTGTGCCCTATGGGGGGGGTCAGGACCCCCCCGCTGCTCCCCCCCCGTTACCCCTTGTTTCACTGCAGGGAGGCATCACCCAGCGCCCCTGGGAAGAGGTGAGGGGGGGGTAAAGGGGAGGAGTGTGAAGGGGGCGGGGCTTAAAGGGGGAGGGGCTTAAGGATGGAGGGGCTTAAAGGGGGCGGGCTTACAAGGGGAGGGAGTCACAGGAGGAGGAGCTTAAAGGGGAGGGGGCTTAAAGGGGGCGTCTCCTGACACCCCACCCCACCCCCCCCAAGGCCCTCAGGCCGCTTCTCACAGCAGCGCAGGAAGAAGCGGAGGGAGGCGGAGGAGGGCCCGGATCCCGTGCAGCGCCCCAGTGAGTGCATGGGGGCTATGGGGCTTGCCCCATAGCGCTGTCGGGGACAGGGAGCCGCTATGGGACTGCCCCACTGTGCTGTAGGTGACGCTGTCCCGCAGCATTATATGGGGCTGTGAAGGTCTCGATGGGGCAGGGAGTGCCTCACGCTTTGATGTGGGTCTGGGAGGGTCTCTATAGGTCAGGGATGGGATCTATGGGCAGAGGGGGTCTGTGCGGGGCTGAGTGTGTTCCTATGATGGTATCCATGGGGCAGAGGGGGTCTGTGCAGGTCTGAGTGTGTTCCTATGATGGTATCCATGGGGCAGAGGGGGTCTGTGTGGGGCTGAGTATGTTCCTATGCTGGGTTCTATGGGGCTCATGGGTCCTTCTCTGTTCCTAACTTTGCTTCTTCCCTTCTTTCCCCCCCTCTCCCTATGGCTCTGCCCCACACCCCTCGCCATGGGGCTGCCCCATAGACACCTACGTGATCAAGCTCTTCGACCGCAGCGTCGAGCTGGGGCAGTCCCGGAGGGGACCCCCCTATACCCCGTCTGCCGGGCCTGGATGCGCAACTGCCCCACAGCTCCTGCCCCACACCCAGCCCCACAGCCCGCCCTGCGCCCGCAGGTCAGAGCCCAGCAGCCTCCTATGGGGCTGGGGGGGGGCACCCCAACGTCTCTCTCTATGGGTCACCATGGTCCCTATGGGGTCCCGCTATGGGGCAGATGGAGCCGTGGGGCCTCCTGTGACCCCCATATCCATTGTGTGCCCCCCCCCCCCCCCAGCAGGCAGCAGCAGGGAATGCTGGGAAGGGGCAGGACATCTATGAGCTGCCCCCCCCCGCCCCCCCAGGCCCCCCCCGGATCCCCTCCCTCTGGGGCCTGAAGAGGGGGCACCCCCCCCGGACCAGGTAAGGTAACATCATCACCCCCCCGGTGACATCATTGCGATGATGTCGTCGTGATGACGTCATCCCTGATGTCGCCCCGCCCCAGCCGCCGGACCCCGCCCCCCCGATGTCCTCCCTCATCTACAAGAACATGGAGAGGTGGAAGCGTGTGAGGCAGCGGTGAGGGGCGGGGCCTAAAGGGGAGGGACCCAATGGGGGGGGGGGGGGGGCTTAAAGGAGGAGGGGCTTGAAGGGGGCGGGGCTTTCAGGAAGGGTCTTTATTAGGGAAGGGGCTTAAAGAGGGGTGGAGCTTAAAGGGGAGGGGCTTAAAGGGGAGGAGCTTAAAGGGGCCATGTCCGCAGGTGGCGGGAGGCGGGGCAGCGGCAGCAGCAGCGCTATGGGGCCCAGCCTGAGGCTGCTGCGCCTCATCTACGAGCGGCAATAGCCCCCTGTGGAGCCACATCCCCTATGGAGCTGAGCCCCTGTGGAGCTGAGCCCCTATGGAGCCACATCTCCTATGGAGCTGAGCCCCTATGGAGCCACATCCACTATGGAGCTGAGGCCCCTATGGAGCCACATCCACTATGGAGCTGAGCCCCTATGGAGCTACATCCACTATGGAGCTGAGCCCCTATGGAGCCACATCCACTATGGAGCTGAGCCCTATGGAGCCACGCCTCCATTGGAGCGGCGGGGGGGGGAACGGACCAATGCACCCATTGACCACGCCCCCTTTGATAAGCCACGCCCCTTTAATAAAGGCGGTGGACCACACGTTAAAGCTGCGAGTGCTCAATGGCAGGGGGGTTAAGGGAGGGGGGGACCTTGGGGGTCACAGGGGGCAACTGGGGGGTCAGTTGGGAGTCAGGGGTTGCCTCTTTAAGCCATTGCCCCTTTAAGCCCATTGCCCTTTTAAGCCCATTGCCCCTTTAAGCCCATTTCACCTTTAAGCCCATTGCCCCTTTAAGGCCCTTGGGTTCCCTCTGGCCCCTCCCCTCGGCTCCCAGCTCCTCTTAAAGGGGCCGCGTCTCTCATTTTCGCTTCCGGCCCATTCCCCCTCCCCCGCCATGTGGCTCCGCCGCGTTCCCGCCGCCAATCGCGACCCTTCGGAGCTACAGCACCGCGGGGCGGCGGCTGCTGCTGCGGCAGGTGTGGGGAGGGGGTCCACGGGGGGGTCCATAGGGGGGTCCCGTGGGGGGGGTTCCGATGGGGGAGGGGGTCCAATGGTGGGGTCCATAGGGGGGAGTCCGGATGAGGGGGGTCCCAATGGGGGGGCTCCCATGTGGGGTGGTTCCAATGGTGGGGTTCATAGGGGGAAGTACGGATGGGGGGGGTCCCAAGGGGGGGTCCATAATGAGGAGCCCCAATTGGGGGCGGCCATTGAGAGGGTTGGGGGGGGGGGGACCCGGAAGTAGGGGGTTGGATAAAGGTCATGTGATGGAGGAGGGTGGGGGGATAAAGGGGTCACGGCTAAAAGGGTGTCACGTGGTATCACGTGTTAGCGTGGGGGTGTCATGTCATTCCCATGTCATTCCCATGTCGTTCCCCCCATCCCCCCCCCGCAGCTCTTCGAGCCCTCCTCCTCCTCCTTCACGTACCTGCTGGCGGATGAGGCCTCGGGTGACGCCGTCATCATCGACCCCGTGCTGGAGACGGTGCCCCGGGACACGCGGCTGCTGCGGGAGCTGCGGCTCCGCCTGCGCTACGCGGGTGAGTGGCCCGCGGCACCCCATAGAGAGCCATAGAGCTTCACAGAGCCCATAGAGCCCCATAGCACTCGTACAGTCCCATAGTACCCCACAGACACCCATATACCCCGTAACAGCCATAGTATGCATAGACCCCCACAAGCAGCCATAAGCAGACACCCATAGTGCCCCTTAGGGCCCCATAGACCCCCATAGACCCCATGGCCACCCATAGACCCCATAAACCCCCATGACATCCATAGCACCCATAGACCCATTTGGACAGTCATAAACTTCATAGACACCCACAGGTGCTCTTAGTGCCCCATAGGCCCCATAGACCTCCCTAGATCCCCATAGCCCCCCCATAGCCTCCTATAGCTCCCTATAGCTCCCATAGGCCTCCATAGCCCCCAATACCCCCATAGATCTCCCTAGATCCCCATAGCCCTCCATAGACCCCCATAGACCCCCATAGCCCCCTATAGCTCCCATAGCCCTTCATAGCCCCCATTCACCGCTGGAGCCCTGCCCCCCCCCTTGTTGTGTGCCGGCGCTGCCCCCCCGCAGTGAACACGCACTGCCACGCGGACCACGTGACCGGGTCCGGGGCGTTGCGCGCGGCGCTTGGGTGCCACAGCGCCATCTCGCGGGAGAGCGGCGCCCGCGCGGACCTTCTGCTGAGCGACGGCGATGAAGTGCACTTTGGAGCCTTTGTGAGCACCCCTGGGGCCGCATGGGGACACACGGGGACCATGGGGATATATGGGGACCCATAGGGATACATGGGGACCCACAGGGACCATAGGGATACATGGGGACCCATAGGGATACATGGGGACCCACAGGGACCATAGGGATACATGGGGACCCATAGGGATACATAGGGACCCACAGGGACCCTAGGGATATATGGGGACCCATAGGGATACATGGGGACCCACAGGGACCATAGGGACCATAGAGATACATGGGGACCCATAGGGATACATGGGCACCCACAGGGACCCATAGGGATACATGGGGACCCATAGGGATACATAGGGACCCACAGGGACCCTAGGGATATATGGGTACCCATAGGGATACATGGGGACCCATAGGGACCATAGAGATATATGGAGACCCATAGGGATACATGGGGACCCACAGGGACCATAGGGACCCATAGGGATACATGGGGACCCATAGGTACCATAGGGATATATGGGGACCCATAGGGATACATAGGGACCCACAGGGACCATAGGGATATATGGGTACCCATAGGGATATATGGGGACCCATAGGGACCATAGAGATATATGGGACCCATAGGGATACATGGGGACCCACAGGGACCATAGGGACCCATAGGGATACATGGGGACCATAGGGACCCATACGGATCCATAGGGATCATAGGTATATATGGGGACCATAGGGATACATGGGGACTCACAGCGACCATAGGGACCTGTGGGGACCATAGAGACCTGCACGGATCCATAGAGACCATAGGTATATATGGGGACCATAGGGACCCATAGGGATACATGGGGACCCACAGGGACCATAGGGATCCATAGGGACGCATGGGGACCCACAGGGACCATAGGGACACGTATGGACCCACAAAGACACATAGGGACCATAGAGATACATGGGGATATATGGGGAGCTATAGGGCTTCATGGGGACCATAGAGATACATAGGAATACATGGGGCCCCATAGAGTTGCATAGAGGTAGATGGGGACCACAGAGATACATAGGAGCCATAGAGTCACATAAGCATGCATAGAGACTCGTAAAGACGCATAGGGACCCATAGAGACACATAGGGACCGCAGGGAACCACAGAGACCCATAGAGACACATAGGGGTCATAGGGAACCACAGAGACCCATAGACACCCATAAAGACCAATAGAGACCATAGGGAACCACAGAGACCCAAAGACACACATAAAGACCAATAGAGACCCACACGGACCCATAGAAACACATAGGGACACATAGAGACCCATAGGGACACACTGAGATCTATGGAGGGGCAGATGCCCCATTGCCCCCTATGTGGGGAGACACCCATGGATCCCTATGGGGGGCCATTGCCCTCTGGGGGCCCCCATTGAGCCCTATGGGAGGTCCCAATTGACCCCTATTGGGGTTCCCATTGACCCATCTGGGGGCCCCAATTATCCTCTGGGGGTCCCCATTGACCCCTATGGGAGGTCCCCATTGACCTTATGGGAGGTCCCAATTGACCCCTATTGGGGTTCCCATTGATCCCTCTGGGGGCCCCCATTGATCCTCTGGGGGTCCCGATTGACCCCTATGGGAGGTCCCCATTGACCCCTATGGGAGGTCCTCATTGACCCTATGGGAGGGCCCAGTTGACCCCTATTGGGGTTCCCATTGACCCCTATGGGAGGTCCCAATTGACCCCTATGGGGGCCCCCATTGACCCTATGGGAGGTCCCCATTGACCCCTATTGGGGCCCCCATTGACCCTCTGGGGGCCCCCATTGACCCCTATGGGAGGTCCCCATTGACCCTCTGGGGCTCCCGCAGGCGCTGCAGGCCCGCGCCACCCCCGGGCACACCCCTGGGTGCCTGACGCTGGTCCTGGACGATGAATCCATGGCCTTCACCGGGGATGCGCTGCTCATCCGTGGCTGCGGCCGCACCGACTTCCAGCAGGGCAGGAGCCGGAGCGGGGCACGGCGGGGATGGGGATGGAGTGGGAGGGGACTGGGATGGACTGGGAAGGGATTGGGATGGAGTGGGAGAGGACTGGGATGGACTGGGAAGGGATTGGGATGGAGCAGGAGAGGACTGGGATAGGGTGGGGCGGAGCAGGTGGGAATAGGGGTGGACTGGGATAGGGTGGGGAAGGATTGGGATGGAGTGGGAGGGGGTTGGGATGGAGTGAGAGGGGACTGGGATGGGGACCCTGGGCCACAGGGGGGTGCAGGCAGGAGCTGTTGCCGTGGTCGCCGTTGCTGTGGTCACTGTTGCTATGGTTACCGCAGGCTGTGCCCGCACTCTGCACCGCTCCGTGCATCAGAAGATCTTCACCCTCCCTGACCACTGCCTCGTGTACCCCGGGCACGACTACAACGGTGGGGGGCACGTGGGGGTCATTCATGGGTCACTTGGGGGTCAGGTGTGGGTCACTGATGGGTCACTCAGGGGTCACCACCCCTCCCCCCCCACAGGTCACACCGTCTCCACGGTGGGGGAGGAGCGCCGCCTCAACCCGCGCCTCACTCTGAGCCCCGAGGCCTTCGTCAGCCTCATGGAGGGGCTGCGGCTGCCGCCCCCCCGCCGCATGGGTGAGGGGCAGGGCCAAAGGAAAGGGTGGGGCTAAAGGGAGGGGAGTGGGATCAAAGGGAAGGGGGTGGGGCCAAAGGGAAGGGGGCGGGGCCAAATGGGGAAGGGCGGGGACAAGGGGAGGGAGGGGGCGGGTCCTCACGGATTGGGCGGGGCTAAGGGGAAGGAGGGGCCAAAGGCAGGGGGTGTGGCTCTGAGGCCTCCCCCCCCCCCCCCCCCAGACGAGGCTGTTCCAGCCAATCTCCGCTGCGGGATCCAGGATGAGCCTGTTTAGCTCCGCCCCCAATAAAGCCCATTGCCCCCCTTCCTCCACCACAGCCGTTTATTGCCCCATAGCGGGGGATGGGGAGGGGGTGAGGGCGTGGGGCGCCCCATACGTGTCCCATAGGCTTAAAGGGGGCAGGAACGGACGCTTATCAGGCAGCTCATGGGGGGGGGGGCACTTATGGGGCACCCCATAGGGGCCTTAGAGGAGGAGGAGGAGGAGGAAGGGGAGGGGCCACAGCCCCGCCCCCAGGGGGTGGCTCCGCCCCACGGGGCCTTTGGTGCCATCTTTGTGCTCCAGGGGGCGCCCTGCGCGTCCAGCGGCCATCTTGGAGTCTGTGGCGGCCATGTTAGCTGTGGGGGGCGCCATGTTGCTCTTGGTGGAGGTGGCGTTGGTTTTGGTGGCGGCCGTATTGGATTTGGTAGCGGCCATGTCAGCTACGGTAGGCGCCATGCTGCCGGCGGGGGCAGCCATATTGGATTTGCTGGTGGCCGTACGGGCTATGGTGGGTGCCACGTTACCCGTGGGGGTGGTTATATTGGTTTTGGTGGCAGACACATTACCCATGGGGGCAGCCATCTTGCTTTTGGTGGCAGACACATCGACTACGGGGGCGGCCATCTTGGTGGTGGTGGTGGCGGCCCCGTCCCCCCCAGTGCTCCCATTGCCTTTGGTGGGGCCGTGGGGCTGCGGGAGGAGCTCGAGCCGGGGCAGGTCGGGGGCGAAGAGGCTGCGGTTCCCTATGGGGCCGTTGCAGAGGTCCCCGGCGCAGCAGGAGCCCTCCAACCCCACCACGTCGTCCCCGCGGGGCTCCGGGGTGCAGGAGGGGTCCCGCACGCAGCTCCGCACCTCCCGCCACCGCCGGGACCCGCCTGCAATGGGGGGGGGGGTTGTTGATGGCGGACGTCAGCCCCATTGCAGCCCCATAAGGGACCCATAGAGTGAGAGTCCAGAGGTGCTGTATAGTCACCGTGGCAACCAATGATGATGCTGTCCAATAGGGTTGCCATGGCAACAGCCCCCCCATTAACCCTTGTTACCCCCATTACCCTCCATTGCCCCCATTACCCTCTATTACCCCCATTACCCCATTGCTCCCATTGTCCCCTATTACCCACATTGCCCCCATGCCCTAAGGACCCATAGGGCAAGCCCAAGGCGCCCATCCCGTCACCATGGCAACCACTCCCTGCCCTCGCGGTCGCCATGGCAACCAACCCAGCCTCCCTCTGCCCCAGGCTCTCACCCAGCGTCACGGTGACGTTGCCATGGAAACAGCCACGCAGGTCCCCGTAGCAGTGCACGACGGTGGGGGCGGAGCAGGGGCCGTCATCCGGGCAACCGAAACAGCGCAGCCCATTGGGCTCCTGCGCTGTGACGTTGGCTGCGGGGCGGGGCCAGGGAGGCCGCTCAGGGCGCCAATTCTGACCCCCATTACCCCCATTGCCCCCTTCCCCCCATTGCCCCATTGCCCCATTACCCCCATTGCCCCCCATTGCCCCCATTGCCCCATTACCCCCATTGCCCCATTACCCCCATTGCCCCCCATTGCCCCATTGCCCCCATTGCCCCCCATTGCCCCCCATTGCCCCATTACCCCCATTGCCCCCATTGCCCCATTACCCCCATTGCCCCCCATTGCCCCATTGCCCCCATTGCCCCCCATTGCCCCAATTGCCCATTACCCCCATTGCCCCATTGCCCCCATCACCCCCAATTGCCCCCCATTACTTCTTTACGCCATTATTCTCCACTCCCCCCTTCCCCCCCTCACCGGCCATGGGCAGCGCTCGCTCGGTTCCCAGGGGCAGAGCCCCGTTGCAGGCTCCGCCCCCCCCCCTGCAGTGGCGCCGCCGCACGAAGACCACGACACCGGGGAGCTCCAGCGCATGCGCGAGGGCGCCGGGCTGGCCCCGCCCGCAGCCCCGTCCCCCCAGCGCCAGCCGCCCGTGGCCTGCGGGCAACAGCGCCCCCTGGCGGTCAGCGCCCGTGGAGGACCGCACCGGCGGGGGGTACAGTGCCCCCTGGCGGCTCACGGGTGACGCGGAGGGACCCGGAGCGCCCCCTGGCGGCTGAATGACACTCAGGGCACCCCCCCCACCCCCCCCCCCAGCGGCAGAGAGCGCCCCCTTGGGGGCGGAGGGAGAGACAGACATAGCGCTCCCTAGCGGTGAAAATACACCGCTCCCCCCAGGCGGTCCCTGCCCCACATCTCCCCATAGAGTAAAGCCAAGGGTCCCTGCCCCACATCTCCCCATAGCCCCCCCGCCCCACATCTCCCCACTCACTCCAGGTGACGCTGGCCAAGGCCTCAGCGCAGACGTCGCTCTCGGGGCCGCAGGTGATGTTGGCGGCCTCGCGGCAGCTCCCGTCCTCTGCCCCACAGCTCAGGCACTGCAGCCCCACGGCGCCTGCCCCACACGTGTCTGGGGAGGGGGGGGGAGGCAGCTGCTCGCGGGCCCCACCCTGCCCCTGGGGATGCGTCTGGGGCAACGCTTGACCTGTCCCAGCCTGTCCCTGCCTGACCCAGAGAGCGGCCCCTGCCCCATAGCAGCTGCCCCATTGCCCCTAACACTGCTCCTGCCCCATGGCAGCTGAGCCCCATAGCCCTCAGCCCTGACAGCCCCCCTGCCCCATAGCTCCTGCCCCACAGCCCCCTGATCTCCCTCCATTCCTGCCCCATGGCAGCTCAGCCCCATAGCCCTGAGCCCTGACAGCCCCACGCCCCACAGCCCCCATGACACCCCCTTCCCCATAGCCTCAGCCCCCCCCAGCTCCCCCCCCCAAGTGCCCCCTTCTGCCCCCGAAGTGTCGTGGCCGATCCTCCCCTGCCCATTACCTGGCGGTAGCAGCAGCAGCAGCAGCAGCAGCAGCAGAAGTGGGCCCCCCCCCATAGCCCAACCCCACATCTCGGCCCGGCTGTGCCGTGGGGCTGAGCTGCCCTCATTTATGCCACTGAGGAAGAGGTGGGGCTGGGGTGGGGGAGCCGCGGGGCTCCACGCCCCATAGCGCAGTGCCCGCCCCATGCCTGTCACCACACCCCATAGCACAAAGCCTGCCCTATAGCAGTGCTGCTGCCCTATAGTGCAGCCCGTGCCCCATAGAAGAGCGCCCTGCCCCATAGCACAGCACCCGCAGCCCTGCCCCATAGCTCTGCCCCATATCACAGCACCCACAGCCATGCCCCATAGCACTGCCCCATAGCACAGCACCCACAGCTCTGCCCCATAACCCCGCCCCACACCTCTGCCCTGGGGCCATTCCCACAGTCCCACACCAGAGCTGCCTGAGTCATCCCCAGGTGAGTCAGGGCCCCATAGCGGGGGTGTGGGGAGGGGCAGCGCCTCACCCTGCCCCACAGGAGCCCCTCCCTCCCCCCCACTTGGCTGAGCCATGAATATGGCCCTGCCCCATAGCATGAACCCCATAGCATGAAGCCCATAGCCCTGCCCCATAGCATGAACCCCATAGCCCTGCCCCATAGCATGAACCCCATAGCATGAGCCCCATAGCCCTGCCCCATAGCATGAACCCCATAGCATGAACCCCATAGCCCTGCCCCATAGCATGAACCCCATAGCATGAACCCCATAGCATGAACCCCATAGCCCTGCCCCATAGCATGAACCCCATAGCATGAACCCCATAGCCCTGCCCCATAGCATGAACCCCATAGCATGAACCCCATAGCCCTGCCCCAAGCCCCTCCCCACATTGTGTGGGATTCTGCATCCTCGGGGGGGGGGGGGTGCCCCATGGGGGGGAGGGGTCAGGGGGGGTTCTTGGGGGAAAAATGGGCAAAAATGAGCAAAAAGGGTGAGAAATGGGCAAAATGTGTCCCTATGGGTCCCTATGGGTCCCTATGGGTCCCTATGGGGTCTCTATGGGTCCCTATGTGTCTCTATGGGTCCCTATGGGTCCCTGTGGGTTCCTATGGGGTCTCTATGTGTCCCTATGGGTCCCTATGGGGTCTCTATGTATACCCCTACATTGGGATGCTCCTTATGCTCATATCAAAGTCCATTTGAATACACCGTGGTGCCCGCTCGCAGCTGTCCTGAAGCCGAGTATGTAGCGCACGAGTGATTGGCTCTGCTCTTCTCTCTCTTCTCAGAGCCATGTGAATGGATCCGTGTGACGTCATCGGGGGCGGGGCCTTGGCACCGCCCCCACCCTCTGGGAGCCACCCAATCAGGAGCCGCCCCCCCTCCAAGAGGAGGAGGACAGCAGCCAATGGGAGGAAGGGGAGGAGGAAGAGTGAGGCCCCGCCCCGCCCAGCATGCACTGGGGCGGCCAGGGCAGGGGGGCAAGGGGGTCTATGGGGCTCTATGGGTCCTTATGGGGACTCTATGGGGTCTCTGTGCGTCCTTATGCGGCTCTATGGGGTCTCTGTGCATCCTTATGGGGCTCTATTGGGTCTCTATGGGGTCTCTGTGCGTCCTTATGGGGCTCTATGGGGGCTCTATTGGGTCACTATGGGGTCTCTGTGCGTCCTTGTGGGGCTCTATGGGGTCTCTATGGGATCTCTATGGGATCTTTATGGGTCTCTATGGGGCTCTGGGTTTTCTGTTGGGCTCTATGGGGATCTCTAGAGGGTCTGTGGGGTCTCTGTGGGGCTCTATAGGGTCACAATGGGGTCCCTGGGGGTCTGTGAGGGCTCTATGGGTTTCTATGGGGTTTCTGTTGAGCTCTATGGGGTCTCTATGGGGATCTCTACAGGGTCAGTGGGGTCTATGGGGCTCTATGGGGCTCTGTGGGGTCTCAATGGGGGACTAAGGGATCTCTATGGTGGACCTATTGGTCTCTATGGGTTTCTATGCATCTCTGTGGGGTCTCTATGGGGGCTCTATGGGGTCTATGACCTTTTTCTCCTCCATAGGTGCCCATTGCCGGCGCTGAGCGTCTCATTTAAGCTCATTTGCAACTCATTTGCATCTTATTTGCATCATTACACCCCAACATGGCCACCCCCACTGGGGACCACCATCTGGCCCACCCTCGCTCTCCACTGGGCTCCGCGCTCACGTGACCCGCCAGCCCTCAGTTCCTATTGGCGCCCCCTGCGGGCAAGAGGCCACAGAGAGGGGAGGCCTATGGAGACCCATAGGGGGCAATGGGGGACCCGTAGGGACACATACAGACCCCACAGAGCCCTCTTTCTGCCCACATAGGGCAAAGGGAGTGTGTCCTCAGCTGACCCCACCCCCTGCTGGATGGGCAGCAAACTGCTGCCTGCACCCCCCATAGCCCCCATTAACCCCCAAGGATCCCCGTGGACCCCACTGATCTCCATGGACCCCATTGATGCCCATGGACCCCATTGATCCCTATGGACCCACTGACCCCTATGGACCCCACTGATGCCCATGGACCCCATTGATACCCATGGACCCCATTGATCCCCATGGACTCCATTGATCCCTATGGACCCACTGATCCCTATGGAACCCACTGATGCCCATGGACCCAATTGATCCCCATGGACCCCATTGATCTCTATGGACCCAACTCATCCGTATGGACTCCATTGATCCCTATAGAATCATTGACCCCGATGGAGCCCATTGACCCCCATGGATCCCATTGATCCATACGGACCAATTGATCCCTACGGACCCATTGATCCCTACGGACCCATTGATTCCTATGGACCCCATTGATCCCTATGGACCCCATTGATCCCTATGTACCCCATTGATCACCATGGACCCCATTGATCCCTATGTACCCAATTGATTCCTATGGACCCCATTGATCCCTATGGACCCCATTGATCTCTATGGACCCTATTGATCTCGAAGGAACCCATTGATCCCCGTGGACCCCATTGATCCCTATGGACCCCATTGATCTCTATGGACCACATTGATCCCTATAAACCTCTTTGATCTCTATGGACCACATTAATCCCTATAAACCTCTTTGATCTCTATGGACCACATTGATCCCTATGGAACCCATTGATTCCTATGGAACCTTTGATCTCTATGGACCCCATTGATCCCTATGTACCCCATTGATCTCTATGGAAACCATTGTTCTCAATGGACCCCATTGATCCCTACGGACCCCATTGATCTCTATGGACCCTATCTATCCCTATGGACCCCATTGATCCCCATGGAACCCATTGATCCCTATGGACCCAATTGATATCTATGGACCTTATTGTTCCCTATGTACCCCATTGAGACCTATGGAACCGAATGATCCCCATGGACCCCACTTATCCCCATGGACCCCATTGATCCCCATCGCCCATTGGTCCCCATGGACACCATTGATCCCAATGGACCACATTGATCTCTATGGACCCCATTGATCAAAATGACCCCAATGATCAATATGGACCCAATTGATCCCTATAGACCCATTGATCCCTATGGAGCCCATTGATCCCCATGGACCCATTGAACCCCTATGGGCCCCATTGATCCCCATGGACCCCACTGATCCCTATGGACCCTGTTTATTCACTATGGACCCCATGGATCCCCATGGAACCATTGATCCCTATGGACCCTTTGATCTCTATGGATCCATTGATCCCTAAGGACCCCATTGATCCCTGCGGAACCCATTGATCCCCATGGCCCCATTGATCCCTATAGACCCATTGATCCCTATGGACCCCATTGATACCTATAAATCCCTTTTATCTCTATGGACCCCATTGATCCCAATAAACCCCATTGATCCCTATGGACCCCATTGATTCCTAAGGACCCATTTATCCCTATGGACCCCATTGATCCCTATGGACCCAATTCATCTCTATAGAACCTATTGATCCTCATGGACCCCATTGATCCCTATGGACCCTTTGATCCCTAAGGACCCCATTTATCCCCATGAACCCATTGATCTTTATGGAACCTTTGATCTCTATGCACCCCATTGATCCCCATGGATCCCATTGATCCTTATGGACACATTGATCCGCATAGACCCCACTGATCCCTGTGGACCCCATTGATCTCTATGGACCCCATTGATCTCGAAGGAGCCCATTGATCCATGTGGACCCCATTGATCCCTATGGACCCCATTGATTTCTATGGACCACATTGATCCCTATAAACCTCTTTGATCTCTATGGACCACATTGATCCCTATGGAACCCATTGATTCCTATGGAACCTTTGATCTCTATGGACCAAATTGATCCCTATGTACCCCATTGATCCCTATGCACCCAATTGATCTCTATGGACCTTATTGATCCCTATGAACCCCATTGAGACTTATGGAACCCAATGATACCCATTGACCCGACTTATCCCCATGGACCCCATTGGTCCCCATGGACCCCATTGATTCCTATGAACCACATTGATGTCTATGGACCCCATTGATCCCTATGGACCCCACTGATCCCAATGACCCCATTGATCCCTATGGAAACAATTGATCCCTATAGACCCATTCATCCCTATGGAGCCCATTAATCCCTATGGACGCCATTGACCCCAATGGACCCCATTGATTCCCATGGATCCCATTGATCCCTATGGAACCATTGATTCCTATGAACCCCATTGATCTCTATGGAGCCCTTTGATCCCAATGGACCCCATTGATCCCTATGGACCTCTTTGTTGCCTATGGACCCCATTGATCCCCATGGACCCCACTGATCCACATGGACCCCATTGATCCCTCTGGACCCCATTGATCTCTATGGACCCCTTTGATCTCTAAAGACCGCATTAATCCCTATGGACCCAATGATCCCCATGGACCCCATTGATTCCCTCGGACCACACTGATACTCATGGACCCCATTGATCCCTATGGACCCAATTGATCTCTATGGACCCTATTGATCCCCATGGACCCCATTGATCCCTGTGGACCCATTGATCCCTACAGACCCCATTGATTCCCATGGCACCCATTGATAACTATGGACACCATTGATCACTATGGACCCCATTGATCTCTATGAACCCCATTGTTCTCTATGGACCGTATTGATCCCTCTGGACCCCAGTGATCCCTATGTACCCAATTGATCTCAATGGACCCCATTGATCCCCACGGAAATCATTGATACCTATGGAACCCAAAGATCTCCTTAAACCCCACCGATCCCCATGGACTCAATTGATACCTATGGAACCCAATGATCCCCATGGACCCCACTGATCCCCATGGACACCATTGATCGCCATGGACCCAATGGTACCCACGGACCCCATTGATCCCCATGGACCCCATTGGACTCTATGGACCCCATTGATCTCTATGGACCCCATTGATCCCTATGACCCCATTGATTGCTTTGGAACCAATTGATTACTACGGATCCAATTAATCCCTATGGACCCTATTAATAACTATGGACCCAATTGACCACTAAAAACCCCTTTGATCCCAATCGATCCCATTGATCCCTATAGAACCCATTGATCTCAACGGAACCCATTGTTCCCTAAGGAAAGTTTGATCTCTATGGACCAAATTGATCTCTACGGACCCCATTGTTCAATAAGGAACGTTTGATCTCTATGGACCCCATTGATCCCCATGGAATCCATGGACCCGTTAGGGAACCACCGATCAATATGGACCCCACTGATCTCTATGGACACCATAGATCCTGTATATATACAAGATAGATACAAAGAGACATATAAGATATATACAAAGAGACATACAAGATAGATACAAAGAGAATTATAAGACATATACAAAGAGACACACAAGATATATAGAGACACACAAGATATATACAAAGAGGCATATAAGATATATGCAGACACAAGGTATATACAAAGAGACATATAAGATATATACAGACACACAAGATATGTACGAAGAGACATATAAGATATATACAAAGAGACATATAAGATATATACAAACACACAAGATATGTACAAAGAAACATATGAGATATATACAAAGAGACACACAAGATATATGCAGAGACACACAAGATATATACAAAGAGACATATAAGATATATACAAAGAGACAAACAAGATATATACAAAGAGACATGTAAGATATATGCAAGGAGACACACAATATATATACAGAGTCATATAAGATATATATAAACAGACACACAAGATATTTACAAAGAGACATATGAGATATAGACAAAGAGACACATAAGATATATACAAAGAGACATATACGATATATACAAAGAGACACACAAGATATATACAGAGACATATAAGATATATACAAAGAGAAACACGATATATACAAAGAGACATACAAAATATATACAAAGAGACATACAACATATATACGAAGAGACATATAAGATATGTACAAAGAGACATATCAGATATATACAAAGCCACACACAAGATATATACAAAGAGACATATAAGATTTATATAAACAGACAAACAAGATATATACAAAGAGACATATGAGATATATACAAAGAGACACATAAGATATATACAAAGAGACATATACGATATATACAAAGAGACACACAAGATATATACAAAGAGACATATGAGATATATACAAAGAGACACATAAGATAAATACAAAGAGACATATACGATATATACAAAGAGACACACAAGATATATACAAAGAGACATATAAGATTTATATAAACAGACAAACAAGATATATACAAAGAGACATATGAGATATATACAAAGAGACACACAAGATATATACAAAGAGACATACAAGATATATACAAAGAGATACACAAGATATACACAAACAGACATATAAGATATATAAAAAGTGACATATAAGATATATACAAAGAGACATCTCAGACATACAAAGAGACAGACAAGATATATACAAAGAGACACATAAGATATATGCAAAGAGACGCACAATATATATACAAAGAGTCATATAAGATATTTATAAATAGACACACAAGATATATACAAAGAGACATATAAGATATATGCAAGGAGACACACAATATATATACAAAGTGTCATATAAGATATATATAAACAGACAAACAAGATATATACAAAGAGACATATGAGATATATACAAAGAGACATATAAGATACATGCAAGGAGACACACAATATATATACAGAGTCATATAAGATATATATAAACAGACACACAAGATATATACAAAGAGACATATGAGATATATACAAAGAGGCGCATAAGATATATACAAAGAGACATATACGATATATACAAAGAGACACACAAAATATATACAAAGAGACATACAAAATATATACAGAGACATATGAGATATATACAAAGAGACACATAAGATATATACAAAGAGACATATACGATATATACAAAGAGACAAACAAGATTTATACAAGGAGACATACAAGATATATACAAAGAGACACACAAGATATATACAAACAGGCATATAAGATAAATACAAAGTGACATATAAGATAGATACAAAAAGACATATCAGATATATACAAACAGACACACAAGATATATACACAGAGACATATAAGATATATGCAAAGAGACACACAATATATGTACAAAGAGTCATATAAGATATTTATAAATAGACAGACAAGATATAAAAAAAAAGACATACAAAATATATACAAAGAGACATACAAGATATATACAGAGACATATAACGTATATACAAAGAGACATACCATACATACAAAGAGACACACAAGATATATACAAAGAGACATATAAGATATATGCAAGGAGACACACAATATATATACAAAGAGTCATATAAGATATATATAAACAGACGCACAAGATATATACAAAGAGACATATGAGATATATACAAAGAGACACTTAAAATATATACAAAGAGACATATACGATATATACAGAGACACACAAGATATATACAAAGAGACATATAAGATATAAACAAAGAGACACACAAGATATATACAAAGAGACATATAAGATACATGCAAGGAGACACACAATATATATACAGAGTCATATAAGATATATATAAACAGACACACAAGATATATACAAAGAGACATGAGATATATACAAAGAGGCGCATAAGATATATACAAAGAGACATATACGATATATACAAAGAGACACACAAAATATATACAAAGAGACATACAAAATATATACAGAGACATATGAGATATATACAAAGAGACACACAAGATATATACAAAGAGAAAAATAAGATATAAACAACGAGACATATGAGATATATACAGAGACACATAAGATATGTACAGAGACATACATGATATATACAAAGAGACACACAAGATATATACAGAGACATATAATATATATACAAAGAGACACACAAGATATATGCAAAGAGACATATAAGATATATACAAAGAGACTCAAGATATATACAGAGACATATAATATATATAAAAAGAGACATAGACCAGATCAAAGAGACATATAATATATATACAAAGTTATGCGAAAGATATATACAATGAGACACACAAGATATATACAGAGAGACATATCACATATATACAAGGAGACACACAAGATATATGCAGAGATATGTAAGATATATATAAACAGACACACAAGATATGTACAAAGAGACATATGAGATATATACAAAGAGTCACATAAGATATATTCAAAGAGACATACGATATATACAAAGAGACACACAAGATATATACAAAGAGACATATCAGATATATACAAAGACACACAAGATATATACAGAGACATATAAGATATATGCAAAGAGACATATAAGATATATACAAAGAGACTCAAGATATATACAGAGACATATAATATATATAAAAAGAGACATAGACCAGATCAAAGAGACATATAATATATATACAAAGTTATGCGAAAGATATATACAATGAGACACACAAGATATATACAGAGAGACATATCACATATATACAAGGAGACACACAAGATATATGCAGAGATATGTAAGATATATATAAACAGACACACAAGATATGTACAAAGAGACATATGAGATATATACAAAGAGTCACATAAGATATATTCAAAGAGACATATACGATATATACAAAGAGACACACAAGATATATACAAAGAGACATATCAGATATATACAAAGACACACAAGATATATACAGAGACATATAAGATATATGCAAAGAGACACACAAAATATATATAAAGAGTCATATAAGATATTTATAAATAGACACACAAGATCTATACAAAGAGATATACAAACTATATACACAGAGACATACAAGATATATACAGAGACATATAAGATATATACAAAGAGACACATAAGATATATGAAAAGAGATACACAAGATATATACAAAGAGACATTTAAGAGATATGCAAAGTGACACACAAGATATATACAAAGAGACACACAAGATATATACAAAGAGACATATAAGATATATGCAAGGAGACACACAATATATGTACAAAGAGTCATATAAGATATATATAAACAGACACACAAGATATACACAAAGAGACACACAAGATATATACAAAAAGACATACAAGACATATACAAAGAGAATTATAAGATACATGCAAAGAGACACACAAGATATATACAAACGACATATAAGATATATACAAAGAGACACACAAGATATATACAAAGAGACAAATAAGATCTATACAAAGAGACATATGAGATATATACAAAGAGACATATATGATATATACAAAGAGACACACAAGATATATACAGAGACATATAACATATATACAAAGAGACACACAAGATATATACAAAGAGACTTACAAGATATATACAAAGAGATACACAAGATATATGCAAACAGACATATAAGATATATACAAAGTGACATATAAGATATATACAAAGAGACATATCAGATATATACAAACACACACAAGATATATACAAAGAGTCATATAAGATATATGCAAAGAGACACACAATATATATACAAAGAGTCATATAAGATATTTATAAATAGACACACAAGATCTATACAAAGAGATATACAAAATATATACAAAGAGACATACTAGATACATACAGAGACATATAAGATATATACAAAGAGACACATAAGATATATGCAAAGAGACACACAAGATATATACAAAGAGACATTTAAGAGATATGCAAGGAGACACACAATATATATACAAAGAGTCATATAAGATATATATGAACAGACGCACAAAATATAAACAGACATATGAGATACATACAAAGAAACACATAAGATATATACAAAGAGACATATACGATATATACAGAGACACACAAGATATATACAGAGACATATAAGATATATACAAAGAGACATATAAGATATAAACAGACACACAAGATATATACGAACAGACATATAAGATATATACAGAGACTAATATATACAGAGACACACAAGATATATACAAAGAGACATATAAGATATATGCAAGGAGACACACAATATATGTACAAAGAGTCATATAAGATATATATAAACAGACACACAAGATATATACAAAGAGACACACAAGATATATACAAAGAGACATATAAGATATATACAAAGAGACACACAAGATATATACAAACAGACATGTAAGATATATGCAAGGAGACACACAATATATATACAGAGTCATATAAGATATATATAAACAGACACACAAGATATTTACAAAGAGACATATGAGATATAGACAAAGAGACACATAAGATATATACAAAGAGACATATACGATATATACAAAGAGACACACAAGATATATACAGAGACATATAAGATATATACAAAGAGACACATAAGATATATACAAAGAGAAACACGATATATACAAAGAGACATACAACATATATACGAAGAGACATATAAGATATGTACAAAGAGACATATCAGATATATACAAAGCCACACACAAGATATATACAAAGAGACATATAAGATTTATATAAACAGACAAACAAGATATATACAAAGAGACATATGAGATATATACAAAGAGACACATAAGATATATACAAAGAGACATATACGATATATACAAAGAGACACACAAGATATATACAAAGAGACATATGAGATATATACAAAGAGACACACAAGATATATACAAAGAGATACACAAGATATACACAAACAGACATATAAGATATATAAAAAGTGACATATAAGATATATACAAAGAGACATCTCAGACATACAAAGAGACAGACAAGATATATACAAAGAGACACATAAGATATATGCAAAGAGACGCACAATATATATACAAAGAGTCATATAAGATATTTATAAATAGACACACAAGATATATACAAAGAGACATATAAGATATATGCAAGGAGACACACAATATATATACAAAGTGTCATATAAGATATATATAAACAGACAAACAAGATATATACAAAGAGACATATGAGATATATACAAAGAGACATATAAGATACATGCAAGGAGACACACAATATATATACAGAGTCATATAAGATATATATAAACAGACACACAAGATATATACAAAGAGACATATGAGATATATACAAAGAGGCGCATAAGATATATACAAAGAGACATATACGATATATACAAAGAGACAAACAAGATTTATACAAGGAGACATACAAGATATATACAAAGAGACACACAAGATATATACAAACAGGCATATAAGATAAATACAAAGTGACATATAAGATAGATACAAAAAGACATATCAGATATATACAAACAGACACACAAGATATATACACAGAGACATATAAGATATATGCAAAGAGACACACAATATATGTACAAAGAGTCATATAAGATATTTATAAATAGACAGACAAGATATAAAAAAAAAGACATACAAAATATATACAAAGAGACATACAAGATATATACAGAGACATATAACGTATATACAAAGAGACATACCATACATACAAAGAGACACACAAGATATATACAAAGAGACATATAAGATATATGCAAGGAGACACACAATATATATACAAAGAGTCATATAAGATATATATAAACAGACGCACAAGATATATACAAAGAGACATATGAGATATATACAAAGAGACACTTAAAATATATACAAAGAGACATATACGATATATACAGAGACACACAAGATATATACAAAGAGACATATAAGATATAAACAAAGAGACACACAAGATATATACAAAGAGACATATAAGATACATGCAAGGAGACACACAATATATATACAGAGTCATATAAGATATATATAAACAGACACACAAGATATATACAAAGAGACATGAGATATATACAAAGAGGCGCATAAGATATATACAAAGAGACATATACGATATATACAAAGAGACACACAAAATATATACAAAGAGACATACAAAATATATACAGAGACATATGAGATATATACAAAGAGACACACAAGATGTATACAAAGAGAAAAATAAGATATAAACAAAGAGACATATGAGATATATACAGAGACACATAAGATATGTACAGAGACATACATGATATATACAAAGAGACACACAAGATATATACAGAGACATATAATATATATACAAAGAGACACACAAGATATATGCAAAGAGACATATAAGATATATACAAAGAGACTCAAGATATATACAGAGACATATAATATATATAAAAAGAGACATAGACCAGATCAAAGAGACATATAATATATATACAAAGTTATGCGAAAGATATATACAATGAGACACACAAGATATATACAGAGAGACATATCACATATATACAAGGAGACACACAAGATATATGCAGAGATATGTAAGATATATATAAACAGACACACAAGATATGTACAAAGAGACATATGAGATATATACAAAGAGTCACATAAGATATATTCAAAGAGACATATACGATATATACAAAGAGACACACAAGATATATACAAAGAGACATATCAGATATATACAAAGACACACAAGATATATACAGAGACATATAAGATATATGCAAAGAGACACACAATATATATATAAAGAGTCATATAAGATATTTATAAATAGACACACAAGATCTATACAAAGAGATATACAAACTATATACACAGAGACATACAAGATATATACAGAGACATATAAGATATATACAAAGAGACACATAAGATATATGAAAAGAGATACACAAGATATATACAAAGAGACATTTAAGAGATATGCAAAGTGACACACAAGATATATACAAAGAGACACACAAGATATATACAAAGAGACATATAAGATATATGCAAGGAGACACACAATATATGTACAAAGAGTCATATAAGATATATATAAACAGACACACAAGATTTATACAAAGAGACACACAAGATATATACAAAAAGACATACAAGACATATACAAAGAGAATTATAAGATACATGCAAAGAGACACACAAGATATATACAAACGACATATAAGATATATACAAAGAGACACACAAGATATATACAAAGAGACAAATAAGATCTATACAAAGAGACATATGAGATATATACAAAGAGACATATATGATATATACAAAGAGACACACAAGATATATACAGAGACATATAACATATATACAAAGAGACACACAAGATATATACAAAGAGACTTACAAGATATATACAAAGAGATACACAAGATATATGCAAACAGACATATAAGATATATACAAAGTGACATATAAGATATATACAAAGAGACATATCAGATATATACAAACACACACAAGATATATACAAAGAGTCATATAAGATATATGCAAAGAGACACACAATATATATACAAAGAGTCATATAAGATATTTATAAATAGACACACAAGATCTATACAAAGAGATATACAAAATATATACAAAGAGACATACAAGATACATACAGAGACATATAAGATATATACAAAGAGACACATAAGATATATGCAAAGAGACACACAAGATATATACAAAGAGACATTTAAGAGATATGCAAGGAGACACACAATATATATACAAAGAGTCATATAAGATATATATGAACAGACGCACAAAATATAAACAGACATATGAGATATATACAAAGAAACACAGAAGATATATACAAAGAGACATATACGATATATACAAAGAGACACACAAGATATATACAGAGACATATAAGATATATACAAAGAGACATATAAGATATAAACAGACACACAAGATATATACGAACAGACATATAAGATATATACAGAGACTAATATATACAGAGACACACAAGATATATACAAAGAGACAAATAAGATCTATAAAAAGAGACCTATGAGATATATACAGAGACACATTAGATATGTACAGAGACATATAAGTTATATACAAAGAGACACATAAGATATATACAAAGAGACATATAAGATATATGCAAAGAGACACACAATATATATAAAAAGAGTCATATAAGATATTTATAAATAGACACACAAGATCTATACAAAGAGATATACAAAATATATACAAAGAGACATACAAGATACATACAGAGACATATAAGATATATGCAAAGAGACACACAAGATATATACAAAGAGACATATAAGATATATGCAAGGAGACACACAAGATATATACAGGGACATATAACATATATACAAAGAGACACACAAGATATATACACAGAGATACACAAGATATATGCAAACAGACATATAAGATATATACAAAGTGACATAAAAGATATATACAAAGAGACATATCAGATATATACAAACACACAAGATATATACAAAGAGTCATATAAGATATATGCAAAGAGACACACAAGATATATACGAACAGACATATAAGATATATACAGACACAAACAAGATATATACAGAGACATATAAGATATATACAAAGAGACACATAAGATATATGCAAAGAGAAATACAAGATATATACAAAGAGATACGTAAGATATATACAAACAGACATATACGATATATACAAAGTGACGTATACGACATATACCAAAGACATATAAGATATATACAAAAAGACACACAAGATATATACAAAAAGACATAAAAGATATATACAGAGAATTATAAGATACATGCAAAGAGACACACAAGATATATACGAACGACATATAAGATATATACAAAGAGACACACAAGATATATACAAAGAGACAAATAAGATCTATACAAAGAGACATATGAGATATATACAAAGAGACACACAAGATATATTCAAACAGGCACACAAGGTTTATAAAAAGAGAGATATCACATATATAGAAAAAGTCACAGCCGATGTTCTCAACTGTCCTTCAGGTGAGAGATCATGAAGTAACTGAAATGCAGTGGGTTCTGCTGCAACGCATACAGTCAGCCTAAGAGAGAGGCCAGTACCTTTTCGATCCTCCCATTCGTCAGCATGAGCATATAACCACCATGGGAGAATTAGAGCTTCAGCATGGCCAGGAGTGCGACCTAGAAATGGACTTTCAGATGAGAAGGAGAGGAGTGACAACAACATTTTTGGCCTCTTTCGAAATCTTGAGTTGCGCAGAAGAGGTCCAGCAGCACCCTCACTCCTGGCTCCTCATCTGAGGGAGCAGAGGCCAAGCATTCGTACATCAAAACTCGTCTTGAGGAAAGCTGTTAGCAGGCACCACCGATGTACTCAAGTGGCCATTCAGGTGAGACACCATGAAGTAACTGAAATGCAGTGGGTTCTGCTGCAACGCTTACAGTCAGCTGAAGAGAGGGGCCAGTACCTTCTCGATCCTCCCATTCGTCCGCATGAGCATATAACACCATGGGAGAATTAGAGCTTCAGCATGGCCAGGAGTGCGACCCACATAGGGACTTGCAGATGAGAAGGAGAGGAGTGACAACAACATTTTTGGCCTCTTTCGAAATGTTGAGTTGCGCAGAAGAGGTCCAGCAGCACCCTCACTCCTGGCTCCTCATCTGAGGGAGCAGAGGAAAAGCATTCGTACATCAAAACTCATCTTGAGGAAAGCTGTTAGCAGGCACCACCGATGTACTCAAGTGGCCATTCAGGTGAGACACCATGAAGTAACTGAAATGCAGTGGGTTCTGCTGCAACGCATACAGTCAGCCTAAGAGAGGGGCCAGTACCTTCTCGATCCTCCCATTCGTCAGCATGAGCATATAACCACCATGGGAGAATTACAGCTTCAGCATGGCCAGGCGTGCGACCCAGAAATGGACTTTCAGATGAGAAGGCGAGGCGTGACAGCACCATTTTTGGCCTCTTTCGAAATGTTGAGTTGCGCAGAAGAGGTCCAGCAGGACCCTCACTCCTGGCTCCTCATCTGTTGGAGCAGAGGCCAAGCATTCGTACATCAAAACTCGTCTTGAGGAAAGCTGTTAGCAGGCACCACCGATGTACTCAAGTGGCCATTCAGGTGAGACACCATGAAGTAACTGAAATGCAGTGGGTTCTGCTGCAACGCTTACAGTCAGCTGAAGAGAGAGGCCAGTACCTTCTCGATCCTCCCATTCGTCCGCATGAGCATATAACACCATGGGAGAATTAGAGCTTCAGCATGGCCAGGAGTGCGACCCACATAGGGACTTTCAGATGAGAAGGAGAGGAGTGACAACAACATTTTTGGCCTCTTTCGAAATGTTGAGTTGCGCAGAAGAGGTCCAGCAGCACCCTCACTCCTGGCTCCTCATCTGAGGGAGCAGAGGCCAGTCCTTCGTACATCAAAACTCGTCTTGAGGAAAGCTGTTAGCAGGCACCACCGATGTACTCAAGTGGCTTTCAGATGAGAGATCTCAAATGTTTTTTTGCTCCACTTCAATGCGTGGAGCCACCTTTAGAGAGGGAGCAGCATCTTTCCGGCACTGCTATGTTTCTGCGTGAGCCGAAGCCTATAAGTAGTGCGTGACAAAAAGCTTCTGAATGGCCAAGAACGCGACCCACATATGGAGTCAAATCGACTTTCGGACGAGAAAGCAAGGAGTCATAGCAAGTCAAGTATCACCGTTCGAAATGTTGCTGCGCGCAGAAAAGGTCCAGCAGCACCCTCACTCCTGGCTCCTCATCTGAGGGAGCAGAGGCCAAGCATTCGTACATCAAAACTCGTCTTGAGGAAAGCTGTTATCAGGCACCACCGATGTACTCAAGTGGCCATTCAGGTGAGACACCATGAAGTAACTGAAATGCAGTGGGTTCTGCTGCAACGCATACAGTCAGCCTAAGAGAGGGGCCAGTACCTTTTCGATCCTCCCATTCGTCAGCATGAGCATATAACCACCATGGGAGAATTACAGCTTCAGCATGGCCAGGAGTGCGACCCAGAAATGGACTTTCAGATGAGGAGAGGAGTGACAACAACATTTTTGGCCTCTTTCGAAATCTTGAGTTGCGCAGAAGAGGTCCAGCAGGACCCTCACTCCTGGCTCCTCATCTGAGGGAGCAGAGGCCAAGCATTCGTACATCAAAACTCGTCTTGAGGAAAGCTGTTAGCAGGCACCACCGATGTACTCAAGTGGCCATTCAGGTGAGACACCATGAAGTAACGGAAATGCAGTGGGTTCTGCTGCAACGCTTACAGTCAGCTGAAGAGAGAGGCCAGTACCTTCTCGATCCTCCCATTCGTCCGCATGAGCATATAACACCATGGGAGAATTAGAGCTTCAGCATGGCCAGGAGTGCGACCCACATAGGGACTTTCAGATGAGAAGGAGAGGAGTGACAACAACATTTTTGGCCTCTTTCGAAATGTTGCTGCGCGCAGAAGAGGTCCAGCAGCACCCTCACTCCTGGCTCCTCATCTGAGGGAGCAGAGGAAAAGCATTCGTACATCAAAACTCATCTTGAGGAAAGCTGTTAGCAGGCACCACCGATGTACTCAAGTGGCCATTCAGGTGAGACACCATGAAGTAACTGAAATGCAGTGGGTTCTGCTGCAACGCATACAGTCAGCCTAAGAGAGGGGCCAGTACCTTTTCGATCCTCCCATTCGTCAGCATGAGCATATAACCACCATGGGAGAATTACAGCTTCAGCATGGCCAGGCGTGCGACCCAGAAATGGACTTTCAGATGAGAAGGCGAGGCGTGACAGCACCATTTTTGGCCTCTTTCGAAATGTTGAGTTGCGCAGAAGAGGTCCAGCAGGACCCTCACTCCTGGCTCCTCATCTGTTGGAGCAGAGGCCAAGCATTCGTACATCAAAACTCGTCTTGAGGAAAGCTGTTAGCAGGCACCACCGATGTACTCAAGTGGCCATTCAGGTGAGACACCATGAAGTAACTGAAATGCAGTGGGTTCTGCTGCAACGCTTACAGTCAGCTGAAGAGAGAGGCCAGTACCTTCTCGATCCTCCCATTCGTCCGCATGAGCATATAACACCATGGGAGAATTAGAGCTTCAGCATGGCCAGGAGTGCGACCCACATAGGGACTTGCAGATGAGAAGGAGAGGAGTGACAACAACATTTTTGGCCTCTTTCGAAATGTTGAGTTGCGCAGAAGAGGTCCAGCAGCACCCTCACTCCTGGCTCCGCATCTGAGGGAGCAGAGGCCAGTCATTCGTACATCAAAACTCGTCTTGAGGAAAGCTGTTAGCAGGCACCACCGATGTACTCAAGTGGCTTTCAGATGAGAGATCTCAAATGTTTTTTTGCTCCACTTCAATGCGTGGAGCCACCTTTAGAGAGGGAGCAGCATCTTTCCGGCACTGCTATGTTTCTGCGTGAGCCGAAGCCTATAAGTCGTGCGTGTCAAAAAGCTTCTGAATGGCCAAGAACGCGACCCACATATGGAGTCAAAACGACTTCCGGACGAGAAAGCAAGGAGTCATAGCAAGTCAAGTATCACCGTTCGAAATGTTGCTGCGCGCAGAAAAGGTCCAGCAGCACCCTCACTCCTGGCTCCTCATCTGAGGGAGCAGAGGCCAAGCATTCGTACATCAAAACTCGTCTTGAGGAAAGCTGTTAGCAGGCACCACCGATGTACTCAAGTGGCTTTCAGATGAGAGATCTCAAATGTTGGTTGCTATTCTTCAATGCGTGGAGCCAGCTTTAGAGAGGGAGCAGCATCTTTCCGGCACTGCTATGTTTCTGCGTGAGCCGAAGCCTATAAGTCGTGCGTGTCAAAAAGCTTCTGAATGGCCAAGAACGCGACCCACATATGGAGTCAAAACGACTTCCGGACGAGAAAGCAAGGAGTCATAGCAAGTCAAGTATCACCGTTCGAAATGTTGCTGCGCGCAGAAGAGGTCCAGCAGCACCCTCACTCCTGGCTCCTCATCTGAGGGAGCAGAGGCCAAGCATTCGTACATCAAAACTCGTCTTGAGGAAAGCTGTTAGCAGGCACCACCGATGTACTCAAGTGGCCATTCAGGTGAGACACCATGAAGTAACTGAAATGCAGTGGGTTCTGCTGCAACGCATACAGTCAGCCTAAGAGAGGGGCCAGTACCTTTTCGATCCTCCCATTCGTCAGCATGAGCATATAACACCATGGGAGAATTACAGCTTCAGCATGGCCAGGCGTGCGAACCAGAAATGGACTTTCAGATGAGGAGAGGAGTGACAACAACATTTTTGGCCTCTTTCGAAATGTTGAGTTGCGCAGAAGAGGTCCAGCAGGACCCTCACTCCTGGCTCCTCATCTGTTGGAGCAGAGGCCAGTCCTTCGTACATCAAAACTCGTCTTGAGGAAAGCTGTTAGCAGGCACCACCGATGTACTCAAGTGGCTTTCAGATGAGAGATCTCAAATGTTTTTTTGCTCCACTTCAATGCGTGGAGCCACCATTAGAGAGGGAGCAGCATCTTTCCGGCACTGCTATGTTTCTGCGTGAGCCGAAGCCTATAAGTCGTGCGTGTCAAAAAGCTTCTGAATGGCCAAGAACGCGACCCACATATGGAGTCAAAACGACTTTCGGACGAGAAAGCAAGGAGTCATAGCAAGTCAAGTATCACCGTTCGAAATGTTGCTGCGCGCAGAAAAGGTCCAGCAGCACCCTCACTCCTGGCTCCTCATCTGAGGGAGCAGAGGCCAAGCATTCGTACATCAAAACTCGTCTTGAGGAAAGCTGTTAGCAGGCACCACCGATGTACTCAAGTGGCTTTCAGATGAGAGATCTCAAATGTCGGTTGCTATTCTTCAATGCGTGGAGCCAGCTTTAGAGAGGGAGCAGCATCTTTCCGGCACTGCTATGTTTCTGCGTGAGCCGAAGCCTATAAGTCGTGCGTGTCAAAAAGCTTCTGAATGGCCAAGAACGCGACCCACATATGGAGTCAAAACGACTTCCGGACGAGAAAGCAAGGAGTCATAGCAAGTCAAGTATCACCGTTCGAAATGTTGCTGCGCGCAGAAGAGGTCCAGCAGCACCCTCACTCCTGGCTCCTCATCTGAGGGAGCAGAGGCCAAGCATTCGTACATCAAAACTCGTCTTGAGGAAAGCTGTTAGCAGGCACCACCGATGTACTCAAGTGGCCATTCAGGTGAGACACCATGAAGTAACTGAAATGCAGTGGGTTCTGCTGCAACGCATACAGTCAGCCTAAGAGAGGGGCCAGTACCTTTTCGATCCTCCCATTCGTCAGCATGAGCATATAACCACCATGGGAGAATTACAGCTTCAGCATGGCCAGGCGTGCGAACCAGAAATGGACTTTCAGATGAGAAGGCGAGGCGTGACAGCACCATTTTTGGCCTCTTCGAAATGTTGAGTTGCGCAGAAGAGGTCCAGCAGGACCCTCACTCCTGGCTCCTCATCTGTTGGAGCAGAGGCCAAGCATTCGTACATCAAAACTCGTCTTGAGGAAAGCTGTTATCAGGCACCACCGATGTACTCAAGTGGCCATTCAGGTGAGACACCATGAAGTAACTGAAATGCAGTGGGTTCTGCTGCAACGCTTACAGTCAGCTGAAGAGAGGGGCCAGTACCTTCTCGATCCTCCCATTCGTCCGCATGAGCATATAACACCATGGGAGAATTAGAGCTTCAGCATGGCCAGGAGTGCGACCCACATAGGGACTTGCAGATGAGAAGGAGAGGAGTGACAACAACATTTTTGGCCTCTTTCGAAATGTTGAGTTGCGCAGAAGAAGTCCAGCAGCACCCTCACTCCTGGCTCCTCATCTGTTGGAGCAGAGGCCAATCATTCGTACATCAAAACTCGTCTTGAGGAAAGCTGTTATCAGGCACCACCGATGTACTCAAGTGGCTTTCAGATGAGAGATCTCAAATGTTGGTTGCTATTCTTCAATGCGTGGAGCCAGCTTTAGAGAGGGAGCAGCATCTTTCCGGCACTACTATGTTTCTGCGTGAGCCGAAGCCTATAAGTCGTGCGTGTCAAAAAGCTTCTGAATGGCCAAGAACGCGACCCACATATGGAGTCAAAACGACTTCCGGACGAGAAAGCAAGGAGTCATAGCAAGTCAAGTATCACCGTTCGAAATGTTGCTGCGCGCAGAAGAGGTCCAGCAGCACCCTCACTCCTGGCTCCTCATTTGAGGGAGCAGAGGCCAAGCATTCGTACATCAAAACTCGTCTTGAGGAAAGCTGTTAGCAGGCACCACCGATGTACTCAAGTGGCCATTCAGGTGAGACACCATGAAGTAACTGAAATGCAGTGGGTTCTGCTGCAACGCTTACAGTCAGCTGAAGAGAGGGGCCAGTACCTTCTCGATCCTCCCATTCGTCCGCATGAGCATATAACACCATGGGAGAATTAGAGCTTCAGCATGGCCAGGAGTGCGACCCACATAGGGACTTTCAGATGAGAAGGAGAGGAGTGACAACAACATTTTTGGCCTCTTTCGAAATGTTGAGTTGCGCAGAAGAAGTCCAGCAGCACCCTCACTCCTGGCTCCTCATCTGAGGGAGCAGAGGCCAAGCATTCGTACATCAAAACTCGTCTTGAGGAAAGCTGTTAGCAGGCACCACCGATGTACTCAAGTGGCTTTCAGATGAGAGATCTCAAATGTTTTTTTGCTCCTCTTCAATGCGTGGAGCCAGCTTTAGAGAGGGAGCAGCATCTTTCCGGCACTGCTATGTTTCTGCGTGAGCCGAAGCCTATAAGTCGTGCGTGTCAAAAAGCTTCTGAATGGCCAAGAACGCGACCCACATATGGAGTCAAAACGACTTCCGGACGAGAAAGCAAGGAGTCATAGCAAGTCAAGTATCACCGTTCGAAATGTTGCTGCGCGCAGAAGAGGTCCAGCAGCACCCTCACTCCTGGCTCCTCATCTGAGGGAGCAGAGGCCAAGCATTCGTACATCAAAACTCGTCTTGAGGAAAGCTGTTAGCAGGCACCACCGATGTACTCAAGTGGCCATTCAGGTGAGACACCATGAAGTAACTGAAATGCAGTGGGTTCTGCTGCAACGCATACAGTCAGCCTAAGAGAGGGGCCAGTACCTTTTCGATCCTCCCATTCGTCAGCATGAGCATATAACACCATGGGAGAATTACAGCTTCAGCATGGCCAGGCGTGCGAACCAGAAATGGACTTTCAGATGAGGAGAGGAGTGACAACAACATTTTTGGCCTCTTTCGAAATGTTGAGTTGCGCAGAAGAGGTCCAGCAGGACCCTCACTCCTGGCTCCTCATCTGTTGGAGCAGAGGCCAGTCCTTCGTACATCAAAACTCGTCTTGAGGAAAGCTGTTAGCAGGCACCACCGATGTACTCAAGTGGCTTTCAGATGAGAGATCTCAAATGTTTTTTTGCTCCACTTCAATGCGTGGAGCCACCATTAGAGAGGGAGCAGCATCTTTCCGGCACTGCTATGTTTCTGCGTGAGCCGAAGCCTATAAGTCGTGCGTGTCAAAAAGCTTCTGAATGGCCAAGAACGCGACCCACATATGGAGTCAAAACGACTTTCGGACGAGAAAGCAAGGAGTCATAGCAAGTCAAGTATCACCGTTCGAAATGTTGCTGCGCGCAGAAAAGGTCCAGCAGCACCCTCACTCCTGGCTCCTCATCTGAGGGAGCAGAGGCCAAGCATTCGTACATCAAAACTCGTCTTGAGGAAAGCTGTTAGCAGGCACCACCGATGTACTCAAGTGGCTTTCAGATGAGAGATCTCAAATGTCGGTTGCTATTCTTCAATGCGTGGAGCCAGCTTTAGAGAGGGAGCAGCATCTTTCCGGCACTGCTATGTTTCTGCGTGAGCCGAAGCCTATAAGTCGTGCGTGTCAAAAAGCTTCTGAATGGCCAAGAACGCGACCCACATATGGAGTCAAAACGACTTCCGGACGAGAAAGCAAGGAGTCATAGCAAGTCAAGTATCACCGTTCGAAATGTTGCTGCGCGCAGAAGAGGTCCAGCAGCACCCTCACTCCTGGCTCCTCATCTGAGGGAGCAGAGGCCAAGCATTCGTACATCAAAACTCGTCTTGAGGAAAGCTGTTAGCAGGCACCACCGATGTACTCAAGTGGCCATTCAGGTGAGACACCATGAAGTAACTGAAATGCAGTGGGTTCTGCTGCAACGCATACAGTCAGCCTAAGAGAGGGGCCAGTACCTTTTCGATCCTCCCATTCGTCAGCATGAGCATATAACCACCATGGGAGAATTACAGCTTCAGCATGGCCAGGCGTGCGAACCAGAAATGGACTTTCAGATGAGAAGGCGAGGCGTGACAGCACCATTTTTGGCCTCTTTCGAAATGTTGAGTTGCGCAGAAGAGGTCCAGCAGGACCCTCACTCCTGGCTCCTCATCTGTTGGAGCAGAGGCCAAGCATTCGTACATCAAAACTCGTCTTGAGGAAAGCTGTTATCAGGCACCACCGATGTACTCAAGTGGCCATTCAGGTGAGACACCATGAAGTAACTGAAATGCAGTGGGTTCTGCTGCAACGCTTACAGTCAGCTGAAGAGAGGGGCCAGTACCTTCTCGATCCTCCCATTCGTCCGCATGAGCATATAACACCATGGGAGAATTAGAGCTTCAGCATGGCCAGGAGTGCGACCCACATAGGGACTTGCAGATGAGAAGGAGAGGAGTGACAACAACATTTTTGGCCTCTTTCGAAATGTTGAGTTGCGCAGAAGAAGTCCAGCAGCACCCTCACTCCTGGCTCCTCATCTGTTGGAGCAGAGGCCAATCATTCGTACATCAAAACTCGTCTTGAGGAAAGCTGTTATCAGGCACCACCGATGTACTCAAGTGGCTTTCAGATGAGAGATCTCAAATGTTGGTTGCTATTCTTCAATGCGTGGAGCCAGCTTTAGAGAGGGAGCAGCATCTTTCCGGCACTACTATGTTTCTGCGTGAGCCGAAGCCTATAAGTCGTGCGTGTCAAAAAGCTTCTGAATGGCCAAGAACGCGACCCACATATGGAGTCAAAACGACTTCCGGACGAGAAAGCAAGGAGTCATAGCAAGTCAAGTATCACCGTTCGAAATGTTGCTGCGCGCAGAAGAGGTCCAGCAGCACCCTCACTCCTGGCTCCTCATTTGAGGGAGCAGAGGCCAAGCATTCGTACATCAAAACTCGTCTTGAGGAAAGCTGTTAGCAGGCACCACCGATGTACTCAAGTGGCCATTCAGGTGAGACACCATGAAGTAACTGAAATGCAGTGGGTTCTGCTGCAACGCTTACAGTCAGCTGAAGAGAGGGGCCAGTACCTTCTCGATCCTCCCATTCGTCCGCATGAGCATATAACACCATGGGAGAATTAGAGCTTCAGCATGGCCAGGAGTGCGACCCACATAGGGACTTTCAGATGAGAAGGAGAGGAGTGACAACAACATTTTTGGCCTCTTTCGAAATGTTGAGTTGCGCAGAAGAAGTCCAGCAGCACCCTCACTCCTGGCTCCTCATCTGAGGGAGCAGAGGCCAAGCATTCGTACATCAAAACTCGTCTTGAGGAAAGCTGTTAGCAGGCACCACCGATGTACTCAAGTGGCTTTCAGATGAGAGATCTCAAATGTTTTTTTGCTCCTCTTCAATGCGTGGAGCCAGCTTTAGAGAGGGAGCAGCATCTTTCCGGCACTGCTATGTTTCTGCGTGAGCCGAAGCCTATAAGTCGTGCGTGTCAAAAGCTTCTGAATGGCCAAGAACGCGACCCACATATGGAGTCAAAACAACTTCCGGACGAGAAAGCAAGGAGTCATAGCAAGTCAAGTATCACCGTTCGAAATGTTGCTGCGCGCAGAAGAGGTCCAGCAGCACCCTCACTCCTGGCTCCTCATCTGAGGGAGCAGAGGCCAAGCATTCGTACATCAAAACTCGTCTTGAGGAAAGCTGTTAGCAGGCACCACCGATGTACTCAAGGGGCCATTCAGGTGAGACACCATGAAGTAACTGAAATGCAGTGGGTTCTGCTGCAACGCTTACAGTCAGCCTAAGAGAGGGGCCAGTACCTTTTCGATCCTCCCATTCGTCAGCATGAGCATATAACCACCATGGGAGAATTAGAGCTTCAGCATGGCCAGGAGTGCGACCCAGAAATGGACTTTCAGATGAGAAGGAGAGGAGTGACAACAACATTTTTGGCCTCTTTCGAAATCTTGAGTTGCGCAGAAGAGGTCCAGCAGCACCCTCACTCCTGGCTCCTCATCTGAGGGAGCAAAGGCCAAGCATTCGTACATCAAAACTCGTCTTGAGGAAAGCTGTTAGCAGGCACCACCGATGTACTCAAGTGGCCATTCAGGTGAGACACCATGAAGTAACTGAAATGCAGTGGGTTCTGCTGCAACGCTTACAGTCAGCTGAAGAGAGAGGCCAGTACCTTCTCGATCCTCCCATTCGTCCGCATGAGCATATAACACCATGGGAGAATTAGAGCTTCAGCATGGCCAGGAGTGCGACCCACATAGGGACTTGCAGATGAGAAGGAGAGGAGTGACAACAACATTTTTGGCCTCTTTCGAAATGTTGAGTTGCGCAGAAGAGGTCCAGCAGCACCCTCACTCCTGGCTCCGCATCTGAGGGAGCAGAGGCCAGTCATTCGTACATCAAAACTCGTCTTGAGGAAAGCTGTTAGCAGGCACCACCGATGTACTCAAGTGGCTTTCAGATGAGAGATCTCAAATGTTTTTTGCTCCACTTCAATGCGTGGAGCCACCTTTAGAGAGGGAGCAGCATCTTTCCGGCACTGCTATGTTTCTGCGTGAGCCGAAGCCTATAAGTCGTGCGTGTCAAAAAGCTTCTGAATGGCCAAGAACGCGACCCACATATGGAGTCAAAACGACTTCCGGACGAGAAAGCAAGGAGTCATAGCAAGTCAAGTATCACCGTTCGAAATGTTGCTGCGCGCAGAAAAGGTCCAGCAGCACCCTCACTCCTGGCTCCTCATCTGAGGGAGCAGAGGCCAAGCATTCGTACATCAAAACTCGTCTTGAGGAAAGCTGTTAGCAGGCACCACCGATGTACTCAAGTGGCTTTCAGATGAGAGATCTCAAATGTTGGTTGCTATTCTTCAATGCGTGGAGCCAGCTTTAGAGAGGGAGCAGCATCTTTCCGGCACTGCTATGTTTCTGCGTGAGCCGAAGCCTATAAGTCGTGCGTGTCAAAAAGCTTCTGAATGGCCAAGAACGCGACCCACATATGGAGTCAAAACGACTTCCGGACGAGAAAGCAAGGAGTCATAGCAAGTCAAGTATCACCGTTCGAAATGTTGCTGCGCGCAGAAGAGGTCCAGCAGCACCCTCACTCCTGGCTCCTCATCTGAGGGAGCAGAGGCCAAGCATTCGTACATCAAAACTCGTCTTGAGGAAAGCTGTTAGCAGGCACCACCGATGTACTCAAGTGGCCATTCAGGTGAGACACCATGAAGTAACTGAAATGCAGTGGGTTCTGCTGCAACGCATACAGTCAGCCTAAGAGAGGGGCCAGTACCTTTTCGATCCTCCCATTCGTCAGCATGAGCATATAACACCATGGGAGAATTACAGCTTCAGCATGGCCAGGCGTGCGAACCAGAAATGGACTTTCAGATGAGGAGAGGAGTGACAACAACATTTTTGGCCTCTTTCGAAATGTTGAGTTGCGCAGAAGAGGTCCAGCAGGACCCTCACTCCTGGCTCCTCATCTGTTGGAGCAGAGGCCAGTCCTTCGTACATCAAAACTCGTCTTGAGGAAAGCTGTTAGCAGGCACCACCGATGTACTCAAGTGGCTTTCAGATGAGAGATCTCAAATGTTTTTTTGCTCCACTTCAATGCGTGGAGCCACCATTAGAGAGGGAGCAGCATCTTTCCGGCACTGCTATGTTTCTGCGTGAGCCGAAGCCTATAAGTCGTGCGTGTCAAAAAGCTTCTGAATGGCCAAGAACGCGACCCACATATGGAGTCAAAACGACTTCCGGACGAGAAAGCAAGGAGTCATAGCAAGTCAAGTATCACCGTTCGAAATGTTGCTGCGCGCAGAAGAGGTCCAGCAGCACCCTCACTCCTGGCTCCTCATCTGAGGGAGCAGAGGCCAAGCATTCGTACATCAAAACTCGTCTTGAGGAAAGCTGTTAGCAGGCACCACCGATGTACTCAAGTGGCCATTCAGGTGAGACACCATGAAGTAACTGAAATGCAGTGGGTTCTGCTGCAACGCATACAGTCAGCCTAAGAGAGGGGCCAGTACCTTTTCGATCCTCCCATTCGTCAGCATGAGCATATAACCACCATGGGAGAATTACAGCTTCAGCATGGCCAGGCGTGCGAACCAGAAATGGACTTTCAGATGAGAAGGCGAGGCGTGACAGCACCATTTTTGGCCTCTTTCGAAATGTTGAGTTGCGCAGAAGAGGTCCAGCAGGACCCTCACTCCTGGCTCCTCATCTGTTGGAGCAGAGGCCAAGCATTCGTACATCAAAACTCGTCTTGAGGAAAGCTGTTATCAGGCACCACCGATGTACTCAAGTGGCCATTCAGGTGAGACACCATGAAGTAACTGAAATGCAGTGGGTTCTGCTGCAACGCTTACAGTCAGCTGAAGAGAGGGGCCAGTACCTTCTCGATCCTCCCATTCGTCCGCATGAGCATATAACACCATGGGAGAATTAGAGCTTCAGCATGGCCAGGAGTGCGACCCACATAGGGACTTGCAGATGAGAAGGAGAGGAGTGACAACAACATTTTTGGCCTCTTTCGAAATGTTGAGTTGCGCAGAAGAAGTCCAGCAGCACCCTCACTCCTGGCTCCTCATCTGTTGGAGCAGAGGCCAATCATTCGTACATCAAAACTCGTCTTGAGGAAAGCTGTTATCAGGCACCACCGATGTACTCAAGTGGCTTTCAGATGAGAGATCTCAAATGTTGGTTGCTATTCTTCAATGCGTGGAGCCAGCTTTAGAGAGGGAGCAGCATCTTTCCGGCACTACTATGTTTCTGCGTGAGCCGAAGCCTATAAGTCGTGCGTGTCAAAAAGCTTCTGAATGGCCAAGAACGCGACCCACATATGGAGTCAAAACGACTTCCGGACGAGAAAGCAAGGAGTCATAGCAAGTCAAGTATCACCGTTCGAAATGTTGCTGCGCGCAGAAGAGGTCCAGCAGCACCCTCACTCCTGGCTCCTCATTTGAGGGAGCAGAGGCCAAGCATTCGTACATCAAAACTCGTCTTGAGGAAAGCTGTTAGCAGGCACCACCGATGTACTCAAGTGGCCATTCAGGTGAGACACCATGAAGTAACTGAAATGCAGTGGGTTCTGCTGCAACGCTTACAGTCAGCTGAAGAGAGGGGCCAGTACCTTCTCGATCCTCCCATTCGTCCGCATGAGCATATAACACCATGGGAGAATTAGAGCTTCAGCATGGCCAGGAGTGCGACCCACATAGGGACTTTCAGATGAGAAGGAGAGGAGTGACAACAACATTTTTGGCCTCTTTCGAAATGTTGAGTTGCGCAGAAGAAGTCCAGCAGCACCCTCACTCCTGGCTCCTCATCTGAGGGAGCAGAGGCCAAGCATTCGTACATCAAAACTCGTCTTGAGGAAAGCTGTTAGCAGGCACCACCGATGTACTCAAGTGGCTTTCAGATGAGAGATCTCAAATGTTTTTTTGCTCCTCTTCAATGCGTGGAGCCAGCTTTAGAGAGGGAGCAGCATCTTTCCGGCACTGCTATGTTTCTGCGTGAGCCGAAGCCTATAAGTCGTGCGTGTCAAAAAGCTTCTGAATGGCCAAGAACGCGACCCACATATGGAGTCAAAACAACTTCGGACGAGAAAGCAAGGAGTCATAGCAAGTCAAGTATCACCGTTCGAAATGTTGCTGCGCGCAGAAGAGGTCCAGCAGCACCCTCACTCCTGGCTCCTCATCTGAGGGAGCAGAGGCCAAGCATTCGTACATCAAAACTCGTCTTGAGGAAAGCTGTTAGCAGGCACCACCGATGTACTCAAGGGGCCATTCAGGTGAGACACCATGAAGTAACTGAAATGCAGTGGGTTCTGCTGCAACGCTTACAGTCAGCCTAAGAGAGGGGCCAGTACCTTTTCGATCCTCCCATTCGTCAGCATGAGCATATAACCACCATGGGAGAATTAGAGCTTCAGCATGGCCAGGAGTGCGACCCAGAAATGGACTTTCAGATGAGAAGGAGAGGAGTGACAACAACATTTTTGGCCTCTTTCGAAATCTTGAGTTGCGCAGAAGAGGTCCAGCAGCACCCTCACTCCTGGCTCCTCATCTGAGGGAGCAAAGGCCAAGCATTCGTACATCAAAACTCGTCTTGAGGAAAGCTGTTAGCAGGCACCACCGATGTACTCAAGTGGCCATTCAGGTGAGACACCATGAAGTAACTGAAATGCAGTGGGTTCTGCTGCAACGCTTACAGTCAGCTGAAGAGAGAGGCAAGTACCTTCTCGATCCTCCCATTCGTCCGCATGAGCATATAACACCATGGGAGAATTAGAGCTTCAGCATGGCCAGGAGTGCGACCCACATAGGGACTTTCAGATGAGAAGGAGAGGAGTGACAACAACATTTTTGGCCTCTTTCGAAATGTTGAGTTGCGCAGAAGAAGTCCAGCAGCACCCTCACTCCTGGCTCCTCATCTGTTGGAGCAGAGGCCAAGCATTCGTACATCAAAACTCGTCTTGAGGAAAGCTGTTAGCAGGCACCACCGATGTACTCAAGTGGCTTTCAGATGAGAGATCTCAAATGTTGGTTGCTATTCTTCAATGCGTGGAGCCAGCTTTAGAGAGGGAGCAGCATCTTTCCGGCACTGCTATGTTTCTGCGTGAGCCGAAGCCTATAAGTCGTGCGTGTCAAAAAGCTTCTGAATGGCCAAGAACGCGACCCACATATGGAGTCAAAACGACTTCCGGACGAGAAAGCAAGGAGTCATAGCAAGTCAAGTATCACCGTTCGAAATGTTGCTGCGCGCAGAAGAGGTCCAGCAGCACCCTCACTCCTGGCTCCTCATCTGAGGGAGCAGAGGCCAAGCATTCGTACATCAAAACTCGTCTTGAGGAAAGCTGTTAGCAGGCACCACCGATGTACTCAAGTGGCCATTCAGGTGAGACACCATGAAGTAACTGAAATGCAGTGGGTTCTGCTGCAACGCTTACAGTCAGCTGAAGAGAGAGGCCAGTACCTTCTCGATCCTCCCATTCGTCCGCATGAGCATATAACACCATGGGAGAATTAGAGCTTCAGCATGGCCAGGAGTGCGACCCACATAGGGACTTTCAGATGAGAAGGAGAGGAGTGACAACAACATTTTTGGCCTCTTTCGAAATGTTGAGTTGCGCAGAAGAGGTCCAGCAGCACCCTCACTCCTGGCTCCTCATCTGAGGGAGCAGAGGCCAGTCCTTCGTACATCAAAACTCGTCTTGAGGAAAGCTGTTAGCAGGCACCACCGATGTACTCAAGTGGCTTTCAGATGAGAGATCTCAAATGTTGGTTGCTATTCTTCAATGCGTGGAGCCAGCTTTAGAGAGGGAGCAGCATCTTTCCGGCACTGCTATGTTTCTGCGTGAGCCGAAGCCTATAAGTCGTGCGTGTCAAAAAGCTTCTGAATGGCCAAGAACGCGACCCACATATGGAGTCAAAACGACTTCCGGACGAGAAAGCAAGGAGTCATAGCAAGTCAAGTATCACCGTTCGAAATGTTGCTGCGCGCAGAAGAGGTCCAGCAGCACCCTCACTCCTGGCTCCTCATTTGAGGGAGCAGAGGCCAAGCATTCGTACATCAAAACTCGTCTTGAGGAAAGCTGTTAGCAGGCACCACCGATGTACTCAAGTGGCCATTCAGGTGAGACACCATGAAGTAACTGAAATGCAGTGGGTTCTGCTGCAACGCATACAGTCAGCCTAAGAGAGGGGCCAGTACCTTTTCGATCCTCCCATTCGTCAGCATGAGCATATAACCACCATGGGAGAATTAGAGCTTCAGCATGGCCAGGAGTGCGACCCAGAAATGGACTTTCAGATGAGAAGGAGAGGAGTGACAACAACATTTTTGGCCTCTTTCGAAATCTTGAGTTGCGCAGAAGAGGTCCAGCAGCACCCTCACTCCTGGCTCCTCATCTGAGGGAGCAGAGGCCAAGCATTCGTACATCAAAACTCGTCTTGAGGAAAGCTGTTAGCAGGCACCACCGATGTACTCAAGTGGCCATTCAGGTGAGACACCATGAAGTAACTGAAATGCAGTGGGTTCTGCTGCAACGCTTACAGTCAGCCTAAGAGAGGGGCCAGTACCTTTTCGATCCTCCCATTCGTCAGCATGAGCATATAACCACCATGGGAGAATTAGAGCTTCAGCATGGCCAGGAGTGCGACCCAGAAATGGACTTTCAGATGAGAAGGAGAGGAGTGACAACAACATTTTTGGCCTCTTTCGAAATCTTGAGTTGCGCAGAAGAGGTCCAGCAGCACCCTCACTCCTGGCTCCTCATCTGAGGGAGCAAAGGCCAAGCATTCGTACATCAAAACTCGTCTTGAGGAAAGCTGTTAGCAGGCACCACCGATGTACTCAAGTGGCCATTCAGGTGAGACACCATGAAGTAACTGAAATGCAGTGGGTTCTGCTGCAACGCTTACAGTCAGCTGAAGAGAGAGGCCAGTACCTTCTCGATCCTCCCATTCGTCCGCATGAGCATATAACACCATGGGAGAATTAGAGCTTCAGCATGGCCAGGAGTGCGACCCACATAGGGACTTTCAGATGAGAAGGAGAGGAGTGACAACAACATTTTTGGCCTCTTTCGAAATGTTGAGTTGCGCAGAAGAGGTCCAGCAGCACCCTCACTCCTGGCTCCTCATCTGAGGGAGCAGAGGCCAGTCCTTCGTACATCAAAACTCGTCTTGAGGAAAGCTGTTAGCAGGCACCACCGATGTACTCAAGTGGCTTTCAGATGAGAGATCTCAAATGTTTTTTTGCTCCTCTTCAATGCGTGGAGCCAGCTTTAGAGAGGGAGCAGCATCTTTCCGGCACTGCTATGTTTCTGCGTGAGCCGAAGCCTATAAGTAGTGCGTGATAAAAAGCTTCTGAATGGCCAAGAACGCGACCCACATATGGAGTCAAAACGACTTTCGGACGAGAAAGCAAGGAGTCATAGCAAGTCAAGTATCACCGTTCGAAATGTTGCTGCGCGCAGAAGAGGTCCAGCAGCACCCTCACTCCTGGCTCCTCATCTGAGGGAGCAGAGGCCAAGCATTCGTACATCAAAACTCGTCTTGAGGAAAGCTGTTAGCAGGCACCACCGATGTACTCAAGTGGCTTTCAGATGAGAGATCTCAAATGTTGGTTGCTATTCTTCAATGCGTGGAGCCAGCTTTAGAGAGGGAGCAGCATCTTTCCGGCACTGCTATGTTTCTGCGTGAGCCGAAGCCTATAAGTCGTGCGTGTCAAAAAGCTTCTGAATGGCCAAGAACGCGACCCACATATGGAGTCAAAACGACTTCCGGACGAGAAAGCAAGGAGTCATAGCAAGTCAAGTATCACCGTTCGAAATGTTGCTGCGCGCAGAAGAGGTCCAGCAGCACCCTCACTCCTGGCTCCTCATCTGAGGGAGCAGAGGCCAAGCATTCGTACATCAAAACTCGTCTTGAGGAAAGCTGTTAGCAGGCACCACCGATGTACTCAAGTGGCCATTCAGGTGAGACACCATGAAGTAACTGAAATGCAGTGGGTTCTGCTGCAACGCTTACAGTCAGCTGAAGAGGGAGGCCAGTACCTTCTCGATCCTCCCATTCGTCCGCATGAGCATATAACACCATGGGAGAATTAGAGCTTCAGCATGGCCAGGAGTGCGACCCACATAGGGACTTTCAGATGAGAAGGAGAGGAGTGACAACAACATTTTTGGCCTCTTTCGAAATGTTGAGTTGCGCAGAAGAGGTCCAGCAGCACCCTCACTCCTGGCTCCTCATCTGAGGGAGCAGAGGCCAGTCCTTCGTACATCAAAACTCGTCTTGAGGAAAGCTGTTAGCAGGCACCACCGATGTACTCAAGTGGCTTTCAGATGAGAGATCTCAAATGTTGGTTGCTATTCTTCAATGCGTGGAGCCAGCTTTAGAGAGGGAGCAGCATCTTTCCGGCACTGCTATGTTTCTGCGTGAGCCGAAGCCTATAAGTCGTGCGTGTCAAAAAGCTTCTGAATGGCCAAGAACGCGACCCACATATGGAGTCAAAACGACTTCCGGACGAGAAAGCAAGGAGTCATAGCAAGTCAAGTATCACCGTTCGAAATGTTGCTGCGCGCAGAAGAGGTCCAGCAGCACCCTCACTCCTGGCTCCTCATCTGAGGGAGCAGAGGCCAAGCATTCGTACATCAAAACTCGTCTTGAGGAAAGCTGTTAGCAGGCACCACCGATGTACTCAAGGGGCCATTCAGGTGAGACACCATGAAGTAACTGAAATGCAGTGGGTTCTGCTGCAACGCATACAGTCAGCCTAAGAGAGGGGCCAGTACCTTTTCGATCCTCCCATTCGTCAGCATGAGCATATAACCACCATGGGAGAATTAGAGCTTCAGCATGGCCAGGAGTGCGACCCAGAAATGGACTTTCAGATGAGAAGGAGAGGAGTGACAACAACATTTTTGGCCTCTTTCGAAATCTTGAGTTGCGCAGAAGAGGTCCAGCAGCACCCTCACTCCTGGCTCCTCATCTGAGGGAGCAGAGGCCAAGCATTCGTACATCAAAACTCGTCTTGAGGAAAGCTGTTAGCAGGCACCACCGATGTACTCAAGTGGCCATTCAGGTGAGACACCATGAAGTAACTGAAATGCAGTGGGTTCTGCTGCAACGCTTACAGTCAGCCTAAGAGAGGGGCCAGTACCTTTTCGATCCTCCCATTCGTCAGCATGAGCATATAACCACCATGGGAGAATTAGAGCTTCAGCATGGCCAGGAGTGCGACCCAGAAATGGACTTTCAGATGAGAAGGAGAGGAGTGACAACAACATTTTTGGCCTCTTTCGAAATCTTGAGTTGCGCAGAAGAGGTCCAGCAGCACCCTCACTCCTGGCTCCTCATCTGAGGGAGCAAAGGCCAAGCATTCGTACATCAAAACTCGTCTTGAGGAAAGCTGTTAGCAGGCACCACCGATGTACTCAAGTGGCCATTCAGGTGAGACACCATGAAGTAACTGAAATGCAGTGGGTTCTGCTGCAACGCTTACAGTCAGCTGAAGAGAGAGGCAAGTACCTTCTCGATCCTCCCATTCGTCCGCATGAGCATATAACACCATGGGAGAATTAGAGCTTCAGCATGGCCAGGAGTGCGACCCACATAGGGACTTTCAGATGAGAAGGAGAGGAGTGACAACAACATTTTTGGCCTCTTTCGAAATGTTGAGTTGCGCAGAAGAAGTCCAGCAGCACCCTCACTCCTAGCTCCTCATCTGTTGGAGCAGAGGCCAAGCATTCGTACATCAAAACTCGTCTTGAGGAAAGCTGTTAGCAGGCACCACCGATGTACTCAAGTGGCTTTCAGATGAGAGATCTCAAATGTTGGTTGCTATTCTTCAATGCGTGGAGCCAGCTTTAGAGAGGGAGCAGCATCTTTCCGGCACTGCTATGTTTCTGCGTGAGCCGAAGCCTATAAGTCGTGCGTGTCAAAAAGCTTCTGAATGGCCAAGAACGCGACCCACATATGGAGTCAAAACGACTTCCGGACGAGAAAGCAAGGAGTCATAGCAAGTCAAGTATCACCGTTCGAAATGTTGCTGCGCGCAGAAGAGGTCCAGCAGCACCCTCACTCCTGGCTCCTCATCTGAGGGAGCAGAGGCCAAGCATTCGTACATCAAAACTCGTCTTGAGGAAAGCTGTTAGCAGGCACCACCGATGTACTCAAGTGGCCATTCAGGTGAGACACCATGAAGTAACTGAAATGCAGTGGGTTCTGCTGCAACGCTTACAGTCAGCTGAAGAGAGAGGCCAGTACCTTCTCGATCCTCCCATTCGTCCGCATGAGCATATAACACCATGGGAGAATTAGAGCTTCAGCATGGCCAGGAGTGCGACCCACATAGGGACTTTCAGATGAGAAGGAGAGGAGTGACAACAACATTTTTGGCCTCTTTCGAAATGTTGAGTTGCGCAGAAGAGGTCCAGCAGCACCCTCACTCCTGGCTCCTCATCTGAGGGAGCAGAGGCCAGTCCTTCGTACATCAAAACTCGTCTTGAGGAAAGCTGTTAGCAGGCACCACCGATGTACTCAAGTGGCTTTCAGATGAGAGATCTCAAATGTTTTTTTGCTCCTCTTCAATGCGTGGAGCCAGCTTTAGAGAGGGAGCAGCATCTTTCCGGCACTGCTATGTTTCTGCGTGAGCCGAAGCCTATAAGTAGTGCGTGATAAAAAGCTTCTGAATGGCCAAGAACGCGACCCACATATGGAGTCAAAACGACTTTCGGACGAGAAAGCAAGGAGTCATAGCAAGTCAAGTATCACCGTTCGAAATGTTGCTGCGCGCAGAAGAGGTCCAGCAGCACCCTCACTCCTGGCTCCTCATCTGAGGGAGCAGAGGCCAAGCATTCGTACATCAAAACTCGTCTTGAGGAAAGCTGTTAGCAGGCACCACCGATGTACTCAAGTGGCTTTCAGATGAGAGATCTCAAATGTTGGTTGCTATTCTTCAATGCGTGGAGCCAGCTTTAGAGAGGGAGCAGCATCTTTCCGGCACTGCTATGTTTCTGCGTGAGCCGAAGCCTATAAGTCGTGCGTGTCAAAAAGCTTCTGAATGGCCAAGAACGCGACCCACATATGGAGTCAAAACGACTTCCGGACGAGAAAGCAAGGAGTCATAGCAAGTCAAGTATCACCGTTCGAAATGTTGCTGCGCGCAGAAGAGGTCCAGCAGCACCCTCACTCCTGGCTCCTCATCTGAGGGAGCAGAGGCCAAGCATTCGTACATCAAAACTCGTCTTGAGGAAAGCTGTTAGCAGGCACCACCGATGTACTCAAGTGGCCATTCAGGTGAGACACCATGAAGTAACTGAAATGCAGTGGGTTCTGCTGCAACGCATACAGTCAGCCTAAGAGAGGGGCCAGTACCTTTTCGATCCTCCCATTCGTCAGCATGAGCATATAACACCATGGGAGAATTACAGCTTCAGCATGGCCAAGCGTGCGAACCAGAAATGGACTTTCAGATGAGGAGAGGAGTGACAACAACATTTTTGGCCTCTTTCGAAATGTTGAGTTGCGCAGAAGAGGTCCAGCAGGACCCTCACTCCTGGCTCCTCATCTGTTGGAGCAGAGGCCAAGCATTCGTACATCAAAACTCGTCTTGAGGAAAGCTGTTAGCAGGCACCACCGATGTACTCAAGTGGCCATTCAGGTGAGACACCATGAAGTAACTGAAATGCAGTGGGTTCTGCTGCAACGCTTACAGTCAGCTGAAGAGAGAGGCCAGTACCTTCTCGATCCTCCCATTCGTCCGCATGAGCATATAACACCATGGGAGAATTAGAGCTTCAGCATGGCCAGGAGTGCGACCCACATAGGGACTTTCAGATGAGAAGGAGAGGAGTGACAACAACATTTTTGGCCTCTTTCGAAATGTTGAGTTGCGCAGAAGAGGTCCAGCAGCACCCTCACTCCTGGCTCCTCATCTGAGGGAGCAGAGGCCAGTCATTCGTACATCAAAACTCGTCTTGAGGAAAGCTGTTAGCAGGCACCACCGATGTACTCAAGTGGCTTTCAGATGAGAGATCTCAAATGTTTTTTTGCTCCACTTCAATGCGTGGAGCCACCATTAGAGAGGGAGCAGCATCTTTCCGGCACTGCTATGTTTCTGCGTGAGCCGAAGCCTATAAGTCGTGCGTGTCAAAAAGCTTCTGAATGGCCAAGAACGCGACCCACATATGGAGTCAAAACGACTTTCGGACGAGAAAGCAAGGAGTCATAGCAAGTCAAGTATCACCGTTCGAAATGTTGCTGCGCGCAGAAAAGGTCCAGCAGCACCCTCACTCCTGGCTCCTCATCTGAGGGAGCAGAGGCCAAGCATTCGTACATCAAAACTCGTCTTGAGGAAAGCTGTTAGCAGGCACCACCGATGTACTCAAGTGGCTTTCAGATGAGAGATCTCAAATGTTGGTTGCTATTCTTCAATGCGTGGAGCCAGCTTTAGAGAGGGAGCAGCATCTTTCCGGCACTGCTATGTTTCTGCGTGAGCCGAAGCCTATAAGTCGTGCGTGTCAAAAAGCTTCTGAATGGCCAAGAACGCGACCCACATATGGAGTCAAAACGACTTCCGGACGAGAAAGCAAGGAGTCATAGCAAGTCAAGTATCACCGTTCGAAATGTTGCTGCGCGCAGAAGAGGTCCAGCAGCACCCTCAGTCCTGGCTCCTCATCTGAGGGAGCAGTGGCCAGTCATTCGTACATCAAAACTCGTCTTGAGGAAAGCTGTTAGCAGGCACCACCGATGTACTCAAGTGGCCATTCAGGTGAGACACCATGAAGTAACTGAAATGCAGTGGGTTCTGCTGCAACGCATACAGTCAGCCTAAGAGAGGGGCCAGTACCTTTTCGATCCTCCCATTCGTCAGCATGAGCATATAACCACCATGGGAGAATTACAGCTTCAGCATGGCCAGGCGTGCGACCCAGAAATGGACTTTCAGATGAGAAGGAGAGGAGTGACAACAACATTTTTGGCCTCTTTCGAAATGTTGAGTTGCGCAGAAGAAGTCCAGCAGCACCCTCACTCCTGGCTCCTCATCTGAGGGAGCAGAGGCCAAGCATTCGTACATCAAAACTCGTCTTGAGGAAAGCTGTTAGCAGGCACCACCGATGTACTCAAGTGGCCATTCAGGTGAGACACCATGAAGTAACTGAAATGCAGTGGGTTCTGCTGCAACGCTTACAGTCAGCTGAAGAGAGAGGCCAGTACCTTCTCGATCCTCCCATTCGTCAGCATGAGCATATAACACCATGGGAGAATTAGAGCTTCAGCATGGCCAGGAGTGCGACCCACATAGGGACTTTCAGATGAGAAGGAGAGGAGTGACAACAACATTTTTGGCCTCTTTCGAAATGTTGAGTTGCGCAGAAGAGGTCCAGCAGCACCCTCACTCCTGGCTCCTCATCTGAGGGAGCAGAGGCCAAGCATTCGTACATCAAAACTCGTCTTGAGGAAAGCTGTTAGCAGGCACCACCGATGTACTCAAGTGGCTTTCAGATGAGAGATCTCAAATGTTGGTTGCTATTCTTCAATGCGTGGAGCCAGCTTTAGAGAGGGAGCAGCATCTTTCCGGCACTGCTATGTTTCTGCGTGAGCCGAAGCCTATAAGTCGTGCGTGTCAAAAAGCTTCTGAATGGCCAAGAACGCGACCCACATATGGAGTCAAAACGACTTCCGGACGAGAAAGCAAGGAGTCATAGCAAGTCAAGTATCACCGTTCGAAATGTTGCTGCGCGCAGAAGAGGTCCAGCAGCACCCTCACTCCTGGCTCCTCATCTGTTGGAGCAGAGGCCAAGCATTCGTACATCAAAACTCGTCTTGAGGAAAGCTGTTAGCAGGCACCACCGATGTACTCAAGTGGCCATTCAGGTGAGACACCATGAAGTAACTGAAATGCAGTGGGTTCTGCTGCAACGCTTACAGTCAGCTGAAGAGAGAGGCCAGTACCTTCTCGATCCTCCCATTCGTCCGCATGAGCATATAACACCATGGGAGAATTAGAGCTTCAGCATGGCCAGGAGTGCGACCCACATAGGGACTTTCAGATGAGAAGGAGAGGAGTGACAACAACATTTTTGGCCTCTTTCGAAATGTTGAGTTGCGCAGAAGAGGTCCAGCAGCACCCTCACTCCTGGCTCCTCATCTGAGGGAGCAGAGGCCAGTCATTCGTACATCAAAACTCGTCTTGAGGAAAGCTGTTAGCAGGCACCACCGATGTACTCAAGTGGCTTTCAGATGAGAGATCTCAAATGTTTTTTTGCTCCACTTCAATGCGTGGAGCCACCATTAGAGAGGGAGCAGCATCTTTCCGGCACTGCTATGTTTCTGCGTGAGCCGAAGCCTATAAGTCGTGCGTGTCAAAAAGCTTCTGAATGGCCAAGAACGCGACCCACATATGGAGTCAAAACGACTTTCGGACGAGAAAGCAAGGAGTCATAGCAAGTCAAGTATCACCGTTCGAAATGTTGCTGCGCGCAGAAAAGGTCCAGCAGCACCCTCACTCCTGGCTCCTCATCTGAGGGAGCAGAGGCCAAGCATTCGTACATCAAAACTCGTCTTGAGGAAAGCTGTTAGCAGGCACCACCGATGTACTCAAGTGGCTTTCAGATGAGAGATCTCAAATGTTGGTTGCTATTCTTCAATGCGTGGAGCCAGCTTTAGAGAGGGAGCAGCATCTTTCCGGCACTGCTATGTTTCTGCGTGAGCCGAAGCCTATAAGTCGTGCGTGTCAAAAAGCTTCTGAATGGCCAAGAACGCGACCCACATATGGAGTCAAAACGACTTCCGGACGAGAAAGCAAGGAGTCATAGCAAGTCAAGTATCACCGTTCGAAATGTTGCTGCGCGCAGAAGAGGTCCAGCAGCACCCTCAGTCCTGGCTCCTCATCTGAGGGAGCAGTGGCCAGTCATTCGTACATCAAAACTCGTCTTGAGGAAAGCTGTTAGCAGGCACCACCGATGTACTCAAGTGGCCATTCAGGTGAGACACCATGAAGTAACTGAAATGCAGTGGGTTCTGCTGCAACGCTTACAGTCAGCTGAAGAGAGAGGCCAGTACCTTCTCGATCCTCCCATTCGTCCGCATGAGCATATAACACCATGGGAGAATTAGAGCTTCAGCATGGCCAGGAGTGCGACCCACATAGGGACTTTCAGATGAGAAGGAGAGGAGTGACAACAACATTTTTGGCCTCTTTCGAAATGTTGAGTTGCGCAGAAGAGGTCCAGCAGCACCCTCACTCCTGGCTCCTCATCTGAGGGAGCAGAGGCCAGTCATTCGTACATCAAAACTCGTCTTGAGGAAAGCTGTTAGCAGGCACCACCGATGTACTCAAGTGGCTTTCAGATGAGAGATCTCAAATGTTTTTTTGCTCCACTTCAATGCGTGGAGCCACCATTAGAGAGGGAGCAGCATCTTTCCGGCACTGCTATGTTTCTGCGTGAGCCGAAGCCTATAAGTCGTGCGTGTCAAAAAGCTTCTGAATGGCCAAGAACGCGACCCACATATGGAGTCAAAACGACTTTCGGACGAGAAAGCAAGGAGTCATAGCAAGTCAAGTATCACCGTTCGAAATGTTGCTGCGCGCAGAAAAGGTCCAGCAGCACCCTCACTCCTGGCTCCTCATCTGAGGGAGCAGAGGCCAAGCATTCGTACATCAAAACTCGTCTTGAGGAAAGCTGTTAGCAGGCACCACCGATGTACTCAAGTGGCTTTCAGATGAGAGATCTCAAATGTTGGTTGCTATTCTTCAATGCGTGGAGCCAGCTTTAGAGAGGGAGCAGCATCTTTCCGGCACTGCTATGTTTCTGCGTGAGCCGAAGCCTATAAGTCGTGCGTGTCAAAAAGCTTCTGAATGGCCAAGAACGCGACCCACATATGGAGTCAAAACGACTTCCGGACGAGAAAGCAAGGAGTCATAGCAAGTCAAGTATCACCGTTCGAAATGTTGCTGCGCGCAGAAGAGGTCCAGCAGCACCCTCAGTCCTGGCTCCTCATCTGAGGGAGCAGTGGCCAGTCATTCGTACATCAAAACTCGTCTTGAGGAAAGCTGTTAGCAGGCACCACCGATGTACTCAAGGAGCCATTCAGGTGAGACACCATGAAGTAACTGAAATGCAGTGGGTTCTGCTGCAACGCTTACAGTCAGCCTAAGAGAGGGGCCAGTACCTTTTCGATCCTCCCATTCGTCAGCATGAGCATATAACCACCATGGGAGAATTAGAGCTTCAGCATGGCCAGGAGTGCGACCCAGAAATGGACTTTCAGATGAGAAGGAGAGGAGTGACAACAACATTTTTGGCCTCTTTCGAAATCTTGAGTTGCGCAGAAGAGGTCCAGCAGCACCCTCACTCCTGGCTCCTCATCTGAGGGAGCAAAGGCCAAGCATTCGTACATCAAAACTCGTCTTGAGGAAAGCTGTTAGCAGGCACCACCGATGTACTCAAGTGGCCATTCAGGTGAGACACCATGAAGTAACTGAAATGCAGTGGGTTCTGCTGCAACGCTTACAGTCAGCTGAAGAGAGAGGCAAGTACCTTCTCGATCCTCCCATTCGTCCGCATGAGCATATAACACCATGGGAGAATTAGAGCTTCAGCATGGCCAGGAGTGCGACCCACATAGGGACTTTCAGATGAGAAGGAGAGGAGTGACAACAACATTTTTGGCCTCTTTCGAAATGTTGAGTTGCGCAGAAGAAGTCCAGCAGCACCCTCACTCCTAGCTCCTCATCTGTTGGAGCAGAGGCCAGTCATTCGTACATCAAAACTCGTCTTGAGGAAAGCTGTTAGCAGGCACCACCGATGTACTCAAGTGGCCATTCAGGTGAGACACCATGAAGTAACTGAAATGCAGTGGGTTCTGCTGCAACGCATACAGTCAGCCTAAGAGAGGGGCCAGTACCTTTTCGATCCTCCCATTCGTCAGCATGAGCATATAACCACCATGGGAGAATTAGAGCTTCAGCATGGCCAGGAGTGCGACCCAGAAATGGACTTTCAGATGAGAAGGAGAGGAGTGACAACAACATTTTTGGCCTCTTTCGAAATCTTGAGTTGCGCAGAAGAGGTCCAGCAGCACCCTCACTCCTGGCTCCTCATCTGAGGGAGCAGAGGCCAAGCATTCGTACATCAAAACTCGTCTTGAGGAAAGCTGTTAGCAGGCACCACCGATGTACTCAAGTGGCCATTCAGGTGAGACACCATGAAGTAACTGAAATACAGTGGGTTCTGCTGCAACGCTTACAGTCAGCCTAAGAGAGGGGCCAGTACCTTTTCGATCCTCCCATTCGTCAGCATGAGCATATAACCACCATGGGAGAATTAGAGCTTCAGCATGGCCAGGAGTGCGACCCAGAAATGGACTTTCAGATGAGAAGGAGAGGAGTGACAACAACATTTTTGGCCTCTTTCGAAATCTTGAGTTGCGCAGAAGAGGTCCAGCAGCACCCTCACTCCTGGCTCCTCATCTGAGGGAGCAAAGGCCAAGCATTCGTACATCAAAACTCGTCTTGAGGAAAGCTGTTAGCAGGCACCACCGATGTACTCAAGTGGCCATTCAGGTGAGACACCATGAAGTAACTGAAATGCAGTGGGTTCTGCTGCAACGCTTACAGTCAGCTGAAGAGAGAGGCAAGTACCTTCTCGATCCTCCCATTCGTCCGCATGAGCATATAACACCATGGGAGAATTAGAGCTTCAGCATGGCCAGGAGTGCGACCCACATAGGGACTTTCAGATGAGAAGGAGAGGAGTGACAACAACATTTTTGGCCTCTTTCGAAATGTTGAGTTGCGCAGAAGAAGTCCAGCAGCACCCTCACTCCTAGCTCCTCATCTGTTGGAGCAGAGGCCAAGCATTCGTACATCAAAACTCGTCTTGAGGAAAGCTGTTAGCAGGCACCACCGATGTACTCAAGTGGCTTTCAGATGAGAGATCTCAAATGTTTTTTTGCTCCTCTTCAATGCGTGGAGCCAGCTTTAGAGAGGGAGCAGCATCTTTCCGGCACTGCTATGTTTCTGCGTGAGCCGAAGCCTATAAGTAGTGCGTGATAAAAAGCTTCTGAATGGCCAAGAACGCGACCCACATATGGAGTCAAAACGACTTTCGGACGAGAAAGCAAGGAGTCATAGCAAGTCAAGTATCACCGTTCGAAATGTTGCTGCGCGCAGAAAAGGTCCAGCAGCACCCTCACTCCTGGCTCCTCATCTGAGGGAGCAGAGGCCAAGCATTCGTACATCAAAACTCGTCTTGAGGAAAGCTGTTAGCAGGCACCACCGATGTACTCAAGTGGCTTTCAGATGAGAGATCTCAAATGTTGGTTGCTATTCTTCAATGCGTGGAGCCAGCTTTAGAGAGGGAGCAGCATCTTTCCGGCACTGCTATGTTTCTGCGTGAGCCGAAGCCTATAAGTCGTGCGTGTCAAAAAGCTTCTGAATGGCCAAGAACGCGACCCACATATGGAGTCAAAACGACTTCCGGACGAGAAAGCAAGGAGTCATAGCAAGTCAAGTATCACCGTTCGAAATGTTGCTGCGCGCAGAAGAGGTCCAGCAGCACCCTCAGTCCTGGCTCCTCATCTGAGGGAGCAGAGGCCAAGCATTCGTACATCAAAACTCGTCTTGAGGAAAGCTGTTAGCAGGCACCACCGATGTACTCAAGTGGCCATTCAGGTGAGACACCATGAAGTAACTGAAATGCAGTGGGTTCTGCTGCAACGCTTACAGTCAGCTGAAGAGAGAGGCCAGTACCTTCTCGATCCTCCCATTCGTCCGCATGAGCATATAACACCATGGGAGAATTAGAGCTTCAGCATGGCCAGGAGTGCGACCCACATAGGGACTTTCAGATGAGAAGGAGAGGAGTGACAACAACATTTTTGGCCTCTTTCGAAATGTTGAGTTGCGCAGAAGAGGTCCAGCAGCACCCTCACTCCTGGCTCCTCATCTGAGGGAGCAGAGGCCAGTCCTTCGTACATCAAAACTCGTCTTGAGGAAAGCTGTTAGCAGGCACCACCGATGTACTCAAGTGGCTTTCAGATGAGAGATCTCAAATGTTTTTTTGCTCCTCTTCAATGCGTGGAGCCAGCTTTAGAGAGGGAGCAGCATCTTTCCGGCACTGCTATGTTTCTGCGTGAGCCGAAGCCTATAAGTAGTGCGTGATAAAAAGCTTCTGAATGGCCAAGAACGCGACCCACATATGGAGTCAAAACGACTTTCGGACGAGAAAGCAAGGAGTCATAGCAAGTCAAGTATCACCGTTCGAAATGTTGCTGCGCGCAGAAAAGGTCCAGCAGCACCCTCACTCCTGGCTCCTCATCTGAGGGAGCAGAGGCCAAGCATTCGTACATCAAAACTCGTCTTGAGGAAAGCTGTTAGCAGGCACCACCGATGTACTCAAGTGGCTTTCAGATGAGAGATCTCAAATGTTGGTTGCTATTCTTCAATGCGTGGAGCCAGCTTTAGAGAGGGAGCAGCATCTTTCCGGCACTGCTATGTTTCTGCGTGAGCCGAAGCCTATAAGTCGTGCGTGTCAAAAAGCTTCTGAATGGCCAAGAACGCGACCCACATATGGAGTCAAAACGACTTCCGGACGAGAAAGCAAGGAGTCATAGCAAGTCAAGTATCACCGTTCGAAATGTTGCTGCGCGCAGAAGAGGTCCAGCAGCACCCTCACTCCTGGCTCCTCATCTGAGGGAGCAGAGGCCAAGCATTCGTACATCAAAACTCGTCTTGAGGAAAGCTGTTAGCAGGCACCACCGATGTACTCAAGTGGCCATTCAGGTGAGACACCATGAAGTAACTGAAATGCAGTGGGTTCTGCTGCAACGCATACAGTAGCCTAAGAGAGGGGCCAGTACCTTTTCGATCCTCCCATTCGTCAGCATGAGCATATAACCACCATGGGAGAATTAGAGCTTCAGCATGGCCAAGCGTGCGAACCAGAAATGGACTTTCAGAAGAGGAGAGGAGTGACAACAACATTTTTGGCCTCTTTCGAAATGTTGAGTTGCGCAGAAGAGGTCCAGCAGGACCCTCACTCCTGGCTCCTCATCTGTTGGAGCAGAGGCCAAGCATTCGTACATCAAAACTCGTCTTGAGGAAAGCTGTTAGCAGGCACCACCGATGTACTCAAGTGGCCATTCAGGTGAGACACCATGAAGTAACTGAAATGCAGTGGGTTCTGCTGCAACGCTTACAGTCAGCTGAAGAGAGAGGCCAGTACCTTCTCGATCCTCCCATTCGTCCGCATGAGCATATAACACCATGGGAGAATTAGAGCTTCAGCATGGCCAGGAGTGCGACCCACATAGGGACTTTCAGATGAGAAGGAGAGGAGTGACAACAACATTTTTGGCCTCTTTCGAAATGTTGAGTTGCGCAGAAGAGGTCCAGCAGCACCCTCACTCCTGGCTCCTCATCTGAGGGAGCAGAGGCCAGTCATTCGTACATCAAAACTCGTCTTGAGGAAAGCTGTTAGCAGGCACCACCGATGTACTCAAGTGGCTTTCAGATGAGAGATCTCAAATGTTTTTTTGCTCCACTTCAATGCGTGGAGCCACCATTAGAGAGGGAGCAGCATCTTTCCGGCACTGCTATGTTTCTGCGTGAGCCGAAGCCTATAAGTCGTGCGTGTCAAAAAGCTTCTGAATGGCCAAGAACGCGACCCACATATGGAGTCAAAACGACTTTCGGACGAGAAAGCAAGGAGTCATAGCAAGTCAAGTATCACCGTTCGAAATGTTGCTGCGCGCAGAAAAGGTCCAGCAGCACCCTCACTCCTGGCTCCTCATCTGAGGGAGCAGAGGCCAAGCATTCGTACATCAAAACTCGTCTTGAGGAAAGCTGTTAGCAGGCACCACCGATGTACTCAAGTGGCTTTCAGATGAGAGATCTCAAATGTTGGTTGCTATTCTTCAATGCGTGGAGCCAGCTTTAGAGAGGGAGCAGCATCTTTCCGGCACTGCTATGTTTCTGCGTGAGCCGAAGCCTATAAGTCGTGCGTGTCAAAAAGCTTCTGAATGGCCAAGAACGCGACCCACATATGGAGTCAAAACGACTTCCGGACGAGAAAGCAAGGAGTCATAGCAAGTCAAGTATCACCGTTCGAAATGTTGCTGCGCGCAGAAGAGGTCCAGCAGCACCCTCAGTCCTGGCTCCTCATCTGAGGGAGCAGTGGCCAGTCATTCGTACATCAAAACTCGTCTTGAGGAAAGCTGTTAGCAGGCACCACCGATGTACTCAAGTGGCCATTCAGGTGAGACACCATGAAGTAACTGAAATGCAGTGGGTTCTGCTGCAACGCATACAGTCAGCCTAAGAGAGGGGCCAGTACCTTTTCGATCCTCCCATTCGTCAGCATGAGCATATAACCACCATGGGAGAATTACAGCTTCAGCATGGCCAGGCGTGCGAACCAGAAATGGACTTTCAGATGAGAAGGCGAGGCGTGACAGCACCATTTTTGGCCTCTTTCGAAATGTTGAGTTGCGCAGAAGAGGTCCAGCAGGACCCTCACTCCTGGCTCCTCATCTGTTGGAGCAGAGGCCAAGCATTCGTACATCAAAACTCGTCTTGAGGAAAGCTGTTAGCAGGCACCACCGATGTACTCAAGTGGCCATTCAGGTGAGACACCATGAAGTAACTGAAATGCAGTGGGTTCTGCTGCAACGCTTACAGTCAGCTGAAGAGAGAGGCCAGTACCTTCTCGATCCTCCCATTCGTCAGCATGAGCATATAACACCATGGGAGAATTAGAGCTTCAGCATGGCCAGGAGTGCGACCCACATAGGGACTTTCAGATGAGAAGGAGAGGAGTGACAACAACATTTTTGGCCTCTTTCGAAATGTTGAGTTGCGCAGAAGAGGTCCAGCAGCACCCTCACTCCTGGCTCCTCATCTGAGGGAGCAGAGGCCAAGCATTCGTACATCAAAACTCGTCTTGAGGAAAGCTGTTAGCAGGCACCACCGATGTACTCAAGTGGCTTTCAGATGAGAGATCTCAAATGTTGGTTGCTATTCTTCAATGCGTGGAGCCAGCTTTAGAGAGGGAGCAGCATCTTTCCGGCACTGCTATGTTTCTGCGTGAGCCGAAGCCTATAAGTCGTGCGTGTCAAAAAGCTTCTGAATGGCCAAGAACGCGACCCACATATGGAGTCAAAACGACTTCCGGACGAGAAAGCAAGGAGTCATAGCAAGTCAAGTATCACCGTTCGAAATGTTGCTGCGCGCAGAAGAGGTCCAGCAGCACCCTCAGTCCTGGCTCCTCATCTGAGGGAGCAGAGGCCAAGCATTCGTACATCAAAACTCGTCTTGAGGAAAGCTGTTAGCAGGCACCACCGATGTACTCAAGTGGCCATTCAGGTGAGACACCATGAAGTAACTGAAATGCAGTGGGTTCTGCTGCAACGCTTACAGTCAGCTGAAGAGAGAGGCCAGTACCTTCTCGATCCTCCCATTCGTCCGCATGAGCATATAACACCATGGGAGAATTAGAGCTTCAGCATGGCCAGGAGTGCGACCCACATAGGGACTTTCAGATGAGAAGGAGAGGAGTGACAACAACATTTTTGGCCTCTTTCGAAATGTTGAGTTGCGCAGAAGAGGTCCAGCAGCACCCTCACTCCTGGCTCCTCATCTGAGGGAGCAGAGGCCAGTCCTTCGTACATCAAAACTCGTCTTGAGGAAAGCTGTTAGCAGGCACCACCGATGTACTCAAGTGGCTTTCAGATGAGAGATCTCAAATGTTTTTTTGCTCCTCTTCAATGCGTGGAGCCAGCTTTAGAGAGGGAGCAGCATCTTTCCGGCACTGCTATGTTTCTGCGTGAGCCGAAGCCTATAAGTAGTGCGTGATAAAAAGCTTCTGAATGGCCAAGAACGCGACCCACATATGGAGTCAAAACGACTTTCGGACGAGAAAGCAAGGAGTCATAGCAAGTCAAGTATCACCGTTCGAAATGTTGCTGCGCGCAGAAAAGGTCCAGCAGCACCCTCACTCCTGGCTCCTCATCTGAGGGAGCAGAGGCCAAGCATTCGTACATCAAAACTCGTCTTGAGGAAAGCTGTTAGCAGGCACCACCGATGTACTCAAGTGGCTTTCAGATGAGAGATCTCAAATGTTGGTTGCTATTCTTCAATGCGTGGAGCCAGCTTTAGAGAGGGAGCAGCATCTTTCCGGCACTGCTATGTTTCTGCGTGAGCCGAAGCCTATAAGTCGTGCGTGTCAAAAAGCTTCTGAATGGCCAAGAACGCGACCCACATATGGAGTCAAAACGACTTCCGGACGAGAAAGCAAGGAGTCATAGCAAGTCAAGTATCACCGTTCGAAATGTTGCTGCGCGCAGAAGAGGTCCAGCAGCACCCTCACTCCTGGCTCCTCATCTGAGGGAGCAGAGGCCAAGCATTCGTACATCAAAACTCGTCTTGAGGAAAGCTGTTAGCAGGCACCACCGATGTACTCAAGTGGCCATTCAGGTGAGACACCATGAAGTAACTGAAATGCAGTGGGTTCTGCTGCAACGCATACAGTAGCCTAAGAGAGGGGCCAGTACCTTTTCGATCCTCCCATTCGTCAGCATGAGCATATAACACCATGGGAGAATTACAGCTTCAGCATGGCCAAGCGTGCGAACCAGAAATGGACTTTCAGATGAGGAGAGGAGTGACAACAACATTTTTGGCCTCTTTCGAAATGTTGAGTTGCGCAGAAGAGGTCCAGCAGGACCCTCACTCCTGGCTCCTCATCTGTTGGAGCAGAGGCCAAGCATTCGTACATCAAAACTCGTCTTGAGGAAAGCTGTTAGCAGGCACCACCGATGTACTCAAGTGGCCATTCAGGTGAGACACCATGAAGTAACTGAAATGCAGTGGGTTCTGCTGCAACGCTTACAGTCAGCTGAAGAGAGAGGCCAGTACCTTCTCGATCCTCCCATTCGTCCGCATGAGCATATAACACCATGGGAGAATTAGAGCTTCAGCATGGCCAGGAGTGCGACCCACATAGGGACTTTCAGATGAGAAGGAGAGGAGTGACAACAACATTTTTGGCCTCTTTCGAAATGTTGAGTTGCGCAGAAGAGGTCCAGCAGCACCCTCACTCCTGGCTCCTCATCTGAGGGAGCAGAGGCCAGTCATTCGTACATCAAAACTCGTCTTGAGGAAAGCTGTTAGCAGGCACCACCGATGTACTCAAGTGGCTTTCAGATGAGAGATCTCAAATGTTTTTTTGCTCCACTTCAATGCGTGGAGCCACCATTAGAGAGGGAGCAGCATCTTTCCGGCACTGCTATGTTTCTGCGTGAGCCGAAGCCTATAAGTCGTGCGTGTCAAAAAGCTTCTGAATGGCCAAGAACGCGACCCACATATGGAGTCAAAACGACTTCCGGACGAGAAAGCAAGGAGTCATAGCAAGTCAAGTATCACCGTTCGAAATGTTGCTGCGCGCAGAAAAGGTCCAGCAGCACCCTCACTCCTGGCTCCTCATCTGAGGGAGCAGAGGCCAAGCATTCGTACATCAAAACTCGTCTTGAGGAAAGCTGTTAGCAGGCACCACCGATGTACTCAAGTGGCTTTCAGATGAGAGATCTCAAATGTTGGTTGCTATTCTTCAATGCGTGGAGCCAGCTTTAGAGAGGGAGCAGCATCTTTCCGGCACTGCTATGTTTCTGCGTGAGCCGAAGCCTATAAGTCGTGCGTGTCAAAAAGCTTCTGAATGGCCAAGAACGCGACCCACATATGGAGTCAAAACGACTTCCGGACGAGAAAGCAAGGAGTCATAGCAAGTCAAGTATCACCGTTCGAAATGTTGCTGCGCGCAGAAGAGGTCCAGCAGCACCCTCAGTCCTGGCTCCTCATCTGAGGGAGCAGTGGCCAGTCATTCGTACATCAAAACTCGTCTTGAGGAAAGCTGTTAGCAGGCACCACCGATGTACTCAAGTGGCCATTCAGGTGAGACACCATGAAGTAACTGAAATGCAGTGGGTTCTGCTGCAACGCATACAGTCAGCCTAAGAGAGGGGCCAGTACCTTTTCGATCCTCCCATTCGTCAGCATGAGCATATAACCACCATGGGAGAATTACAGCTTCAGCATGGCCAGGCGTGCGAACCAGAAATGGACTTTCAGATGAGAAGGCGAGGCGTGACAGCACCATTTTTGGCCTCTTTCGAAATGTTGAGTTGCGCAGAAGAGGTCCAGCAGGACCCTCACTCCTGGCTCCTCATCTGTTGGAGCAGAGGCCAAGCATTCGTACATCAAAACTCGTCTTGAGGAAAGCTGTTAGCAGGCACCACCGATGTACTCAAGTGGCCATTCAGGTGAGACACCATGAAGTAACTGAAATGCAGTGGGTTCTGCTGCAACGCTTACAGTCAGCTGAAGAGAGAGGCCAGTACCTTCTCGATCCTCCCATTCGTCAGCATGAGCATATAACACCATGGGAGAATTAGAGCTTCAGCATGGCCAGGAGTGCGACCCACATAGGGACTTTCAGATGAGAAGGAGAGGAGTGACAACAACATTTTTGGCCTCTTTCGAAATGTTGAGTTGCGCAGAAGAGGTCCAGCAGCACCCTCACTCCTGGCTCCTCATCTGAGGGAGCAGAGGAAAAGCATTCGTACATCAAAACTCGTCTTGAGGAAAGCTGTTAGCAGGCACCACCGATGTACTCAAGTGGCTTTCAGATGAGAGATCTCAAATGTTGGTTGCTATTCTTCAATGCGTGGAGCCAGCTTTAGAGAGGGAGCAGCATCTTTCCGGCACTGCTATGTTTCTGCGTGAGCCGAAGCCTATAAGTCGTGCGTGTCAAAAAGCTTCTGAATGGCCAAGAACGCGACCCACATATGGAGTCAAAACAACTTCCGGACGAGAAAGCAAGGAGTCATAGCAAGTCAAGTATCACCATTCGAAATGTTGCTGCGCGCAGAAGAGGTCCAGCAGCACCCTCACTCCTGGCTCCTCATCTGAGGGAGCAGAGGCCAAGCATTCGTACATCAAAACTCGTCTTGAGGAAAGCTGTTAGCAGGCACACCGATGTACTCAAGTGGCCATTCAGGTGAGACACCATGAAGTAACTGAAATGCAGTGGGTTCTGCTGCAACGCATACAGTCAGCCTAAGAGAGGGGCCAGTACCTTCTCGATCCTCCCATTCGTCAGCATGAGCATATAACCACCATGGGAGAATTACAGCTTCAGCATGGCCAGGCGTGCGACCCAGAAATGGACTTTCAGATGAGAAGGCGAGGCGTGACAGCACCATTTTTGGCCTCTTTCGAAATGTTGAGTTGCGCAGAAGAGGTCCAGCAGGACCCTCACTCCTGGCTCCTCATCTGTTGGAGCAGAGGCCAATCATTCGTACATCAAAACTCGTCTTGAGGAAAGCTGTTAGCAGGCACCACCGATGTACTCAAGTGGCTTTCAGATGAGAGATCTCAAATGTTGGTTGCTATTCTTCAATGCGTGGAGCCAGCTTTAGAGAGGGAGCAGCATCTTTCCGGCACTGCTATGTTTCTGCGTGAGCCGAAGCCTATAAGTCGTGCGTGTCAAAAAGCTTCTGAATGGCCAAGAACGCGACCCACATATGGAGTCAAAACGACTTCCGGACGAGAAAGCAAGGAGTCATAGCAAGTCAAGTATCACCGTTCGAAATGTTGCTGCGCGCAGAAGAGGTCCAGCAGCACCCTCAGTCCTGGCTCCTCATTTGAGGGAGCAGAGGCCAAGCATTCGTACATCAAAACTCGTCTTGAGGAAAGCTGTTAGCAGGCACCACCGATGTACTCAAGTGGCCATTCAGGTGAGACACCATGAAGTAACTGAAATGCAGTGGGTTCTGCTGCAACGCTTACAGTCAGCTGAAGAGAGGGGCCAGTACCTTCTCGATCCTCCCATTCGTCCGCATGAGCATATAACACCATGGGAGAATTAGAGCTTCAGCATGGCCAGGAGTGCGACCCACATAGGGACTTTCAGATGAGAAGGAGAGGAGTGACAACAACATTTTTGGCCTCTTTCGAAATGTTGAGTTGCGCAGAAGAAGTCCAGCAGCACCCTCACTCCTGGCTCCTCATCTGAGGGAGCAGAGGCCAAGCATTCGTACATCAAAACTCGTCTTGAGGAAAGCTGTTAGCAGGCACCACCGATGTACTCAAGTGGCTTTCAGATGAGAGATCTCAAATGTTTTTTTGCTCCTCTTCAATGCGTGGAGCCAGCTTTAGAGAGGGAGCAGCATCTTTCCGGCACTGCTATGTTTCTGCGTGAGCCGAAGCCTATAAGTCGTGCGTGTCAAAAAGCTTCTGAATGGCCAAGAACGCGACCCACATATGGAGTCAAAACAACTTCCGGACGAGAAAGCAAGGAGTCATAGCAAGTCAAGTATCACCGTTCGAAATGTTGCTGCGCGCAGAAGAGGTCCAGCAGCACCCTCACTCCTGGCTCCTCATCTGAGGGAGCAGAGGCCAAGCATTCGTACATCAAAACTCGTCTTGAGGAAAGCTGTTAGCAGGCACCACCGATGTACTCAAGGGGCCATTCAGGTGAGACACCATGAAGTAACTGAAATGCAGTGGGTTCTGCTGCAACGCTTACAGTCAGCCTAAGAGAGGGGCCAGTACCTTTTCGATCCTCCCATTCGTCAGCATGAGCATATAACCACCATGGGAGAATTAGAGCTTCAGCATGGCCAGGAGTGCGACCCAGAAATGGACTTTCAGATGAGAAGGAGAGGAGTGACAACAACATTTTTGGCCTCTTTCGAAATCTTGAGTTGCGCAGAAGAGGTCCAGCAGCACCCTCACTCCTGGCTCCTCATCTGAGGGAGCAGAGGCCAAGCATTCGTACATCAAAACTCGTCTTGAGGAAAGCTGTTAGCAGGCACCACCGATGTACTCAAGTGGCCATTCAGGTGAGACACCATGAAGTAACTGAAATGCAGTGGGTTCTGCTGCAACGCTTACAGTCAGCTGAAGAGAGAGGCAAGTACCTTCTCGATCCTCCCATTCGTCCGCATGAGCATATAACCACCATGGGAGAATTACAGCTTCAGCATGGCCAGGAGTGCGACCCACATAGGGACTTTCAGATGAGAAGGAGAGGAGTGACAACAACATTTTTGGCCTCTTTCGAAATGTTGAGTTGCGCAGAAGAAGTCCAGCAGCACCCTCACTCCTAGCTCCTCATCTGTTGGAGCAGAGGCCAAGCATTCGTACATCAAAACTCGTCTTGAGGAAAGCTGTTAGCAGGCACCACCGATGTACTCAAGTGGCTTTCAGATGAGAGATCTCAAATGTTGGTTGCTATTCTTCAATGCGTGGAGCCAGCTTTAGAGAGGGAGCAGCATCTTTCCGGCACTGCTATGTTTCTGCGTGAGCCGAAGCCTATAAGTCGTGCGTGTCAAAAAGCTTCTGAATGGCCAAGAACGCGACCCACATATGGAGTCAAAACGACTTCCGGACGAGAAAGCAAGGAGTCATAGCAAGTCAAGTATCACCGTTCGAAATGTTGCTGCGCGCAGAAGAGGTCCAGCAGCACCCTCACTCCTGGCTCCTCATCTGAGGGAGCAGAGGCCAAGCATTCGTACATCAAAACTCGTCTTGAGGAAAGCTGTTAGCAGGCACCACCGATGTACTCAAGTGGCCATTCAGGTGAGACACCATGAAGTAACTGAAATGCAGTGGGTTCTGCTGCAACGCTTACAGTCAGCTGAAGAGAGAGGCCAGTACCTTCTCGATCCTCCCATTCGTCCGCATGAGCATATAACACCATGGGAGAATTAGAGCTTCAGCATGGCCAGGAGTGCGACCCACATAGGGACTTTCAGATGAGAAGGAGAGGAGTGACAACAACATTTTTGGCCTCTTTCGAAATGTTGAGTTGCGCAGAAGAGGTCCAGCAGCACCCTCACTCCTGGCTCCTCATCTGAGGGAGCAGAGGCCAAGCATTCGTACATCAAAACTCGTCTTGAGGAAAGCTGTTAGCAGGCAACACCGATGTACTCAAGTGGCCATTCAGGTGAGACACCATGAAGTAACTGAAATGCAGTGGGTTCTGCTGCAACGCATACAGTCAGCCTAAGAGAGGGGCCAGTACCTTTTCGATCCTCCCATTCGTCAGCATGAGCATATAACCACCATGGGAGAATTAGAGCTTCAGCATGGCCAGGAGTGCGACCCACATAGGGCCTTTCAGATGAGAAGGAGAGGAGTGACAACAACATTTTTGGCCTCTTTCGAAATCTTGAGTTGCGCAGAAGAGGTCCAGCAGCACCCTCACTCCTGGCTCCTC
>CM029938.1:3761416-3787736 GCA_017639245.1 Myiopsitta monachus | reverse complement strand
CGGCACCTGCAATGGGGGGGGAGGGGCTGCTATGGGGCAGGAGCTGTGGGGCGGGGCTTTGCCTATGGATCTATAGGGGATGGGGGGGGTCCCTATGGGGCGGGGCTTTGCCTATGGATCTATAGGGGATGGGGGGGGTCCCTATGGGGCGGGGCTTTGCCTATGGATCTATAGGGGATGGGGGGGGGTTCGGTATGGGGCGGGATCTATGGGGCGGGGCTGTGTCGGTGCTGGGGCCTATGGATGTCGAGGAGGATGGGGGGGTCCCTATAGGGTGGGACCTATGGGGCTCGGTGTATACGGGGTGGGGGTCTCCGTATATATACATAGGGAACGGGGGGGGGGGTCCCTATGGGGCAGGGATCTATGGGGTGGGGATGTGTGGGGCAGGGCATCTGCCTGTGCATGTATAGGAGATGGGGCCGGGACTCCCTACGGGGGGGGGAATCTATGGGGCTGATTCTACAGGGATGGGCGTCTCCCTATGGGTGCATAAGGGATTGGGGGGGGGGTGTCTCTCTATAGGGCAGGGGTCTATGGGGCTGGGTATATAAAGGGTGAGTCCTTATATATATATATAGGGGATGGGGGGGTGTCCCTATGGGGCTGGGATCTATAGGGCTCGGTATACAGAGGATGAGTGTCTCCCTATGTATACACAGGGGATGGGGGGGGAAGGACTCCCTATGGAGTGGGACTCTATGGGGCAGAGCATCTCCCTATGGGTGTAAGGGGATGGGGAGGGAATCGGTATGGGGCAGGGATCTATGGGGCAGGGATCTATGGGGCAGGGTATCTCCATATGCATGTGTAGGGGATGGGGGGGGCCTCCCGCTGTGGGGCAGGGGTCTAAGGGCTGCGTATACAGAGGATGAGCATCTCCCTATGTAAGCATAGGGGATGGGGCGGGGTTCTATGGGTCAGAATCTATGGGGCGGGGCTGTGTGGGGCCAAGCATCTCCCTATGCATCTATACCTGATGGGGGGGAGGGTGTCTCACTATGGGGCAGGATCTATGGGGCAGAGCATCTCCCTATGGGTGCATGGGTGATGGGGGGGGCTGAGGGTTTCTATAGGGCAGGATCTATGGGGCTCAGCATCTCCCTATGGGGATGGGCTCACACGCGTGCAGGTGCCACACACGCGCGTCCCTGCCCCACACATCCCACGTCCTTACCCCACACATTCCATCTTTCGGCTGTTTCCGCTCCCGGATTCCCAGAGCTATTTTGGGAGCCGCCACCTGCTGCGACCCACAGAGACACTTGGGGGGGGGAAGGGGGAGACCCAACCCCCACCCCACAGAGCCCCATAGCGCTGCCCCTTAGCGCTGCCCTATGGACCTGACCCATAGCGCTGCGACATAGCACCGACTCACAGCACTGCCCCATAGTGCTGATCCATAGAGCTGCTGCATAGAACTGCCCCATAACACTGCCCATAGCCCAGCCCCATAGCGCTGCCCCATAGCCATATCCTGTGTCTTGCCCCATGGCCGTGGGTAGACGGGGTGGGGGGGGCACTGGGGGGGGTTGGGATCCCCACATTGGGGTCTCCCCCTCAGTCAGCCCCATGGTGCCAGGTGCTCCCCATAGCCTCATGGGTTGGGGCTGCCCCACTGCGATGGGGCCCATGGAGCTATGGGGGGCACCCCAATGCATGGGACCCATGGAGGGGATCTATGGGGCACCCCACTGCAATGGGACTCATGGATCTATGGGGAGAAGCCATGGGGCTATGGGGCACCCCACTGCAGTGGGACTGATGGGGCTATGGGGGGAACCCATGGATCTATGGGGAGCAGCCCATTGCAGTGGCATCAATGGATCTATGGGGTGAACCCATAGGGCTATAGGGAGAAACCATGGAGCTATGGGGCACCTATTGCAATGGCACCCATGGATTTACAGGAGGCATCCATGGACCTATGGGGTGAACCCATGGGGCTATAGAGAGAACCCATAGATATATGGGGCACCCCATAGCAATGACACCCATAGGACTATAGGGTACCGACTGCAATGGCACCCATGGACCTATATGGGACACCATGGATCTATGGGGCACCCACTGCAGTGGCACCCATGGACCTATAGAGGGCACCCATGGATCTATATGGGGCACCTGTGGATCTATAGGGGGCACTCCACTGCAATGGCACCCATGGACCTATAGAGAGCACCCATGGATCTATAGGGGGCACCCACTGCAATGACACCCATGGACCTATAGAGGGCACCCATGGACCTATAGGGGGCACCCACTGCAATGACACCCATGGACCTATAGAGGGCACCCATGGACCTATAGGGGGCACCCACTGCAATGACACCCATGGACCTATAGAGGGCACCCATGGACCTATAGGGGGCACCCACTGCAATGACACCCATGGACCTATAGAGGGCACCCATGCAGCTATAGGAGGCACCCGTCCACGGCACCCACTGACCTCTGCCCCTCTCTCCGCAGCCCCCGCCATGGCGATCCCGATCCCATCCCCTCTCCTTCTCCTCCTCCTCCTCCTCCTCCCGCCCCCCTCCTCCCCCTCCGAGCTCCTGGTGCTGACGGCCGAGGGCCCCGTGCGCGGCTCCCGCGTCCCCGCCGGCGCCCTCCACGCCGCCGCCTTCCTGGGGATCCCCTACGCGGAGCCCCCCCTGGGGCCGCTCCGCTTCCGCCCCCCGCTCCCGGCGCGCCCTTGGACGCAGCCCTTGGACGCCTCCTCCCACCGCACCGTCTGCTTCCAGCCCGTGGACACCATGTTCCCGGGCTTCGGCGGCTCCGAGATGTGGAACCCCAACCGGGAGATGAGCGAGGACTGCCTCTACCTCAACGTGTGGACCCCCTCCCCGCGCCCCCCCGGCCCCGTCCCGGTCCTGGTGTGGATCTACGGAGGCGGTTTCTACAGCGGCGCCGCCTCTTTGGACGTCTACGACGGACGCTTCCTGGCGGCCTCCGAGGCCGTGGTGGTGGTGTCCATGAACTACCGCGTGGGGGCCTTGGGCTTCCTGGCGCTGCCGGGGCTGGCGGAGGCCCCCGGCAACGTGGGGCTCATGGACCAGCGCCTGGCGCTGCGTTGGGTGCAGCGCAACGTCGGCGCCTTCGGGGGGGACCCCTCGGCGGTGACGCTCTTCGGGGAGAGCGCGGGCGCCGCCTCCGTGGGCATCCACCTCCTCTCCCCCGGCAGCCGCCCCCTCTTCCGGCGCGCGGTGCTGCAGAGCGGATCCCCCAACGGGCCCTGGGCCACCGTGGCCCCCGCCGAGGGCCGCCGGCGGGCGGCAGCGCTGGGGGCGGCGCTGGGCTGCGCCGGGAGCGACGCGGAGTTGGTGCGGTGCCTGCGGGAGCGGCCGCCGCGGGAGTTGGTGGAGCGCGAAGCGGCCGTGATCCCGCAGGAGAGCGTCTTCCGCTTCGCCTTCGTCCCCGTGGTGGACGGGGAGTTCCTCGCCGACAGCCCCGAGGCGCTGTTGGGCGCCGACGGCCCCCCCGGCGCGGAGGTGCTGCTGGGGGCGGTGCGGGACGAGGGCACCTACTTCCTGGTGTACGGCGTTCCCGGCTTCGGGAAGGACAACGAGAGCCTCATCAGCCGCGAGGAGTTCCTGGGGGGGGTGCGCCTGGGGGTGCCGCAGGGCAACGAGGTGGTGGCGGCGGCGGTGGAGCTGCAGTACACGGATTGGACGGACGCCGAGAACCCGGTGAAGAACCGCGAGGCGCTGAGCGCCATCGTGGGCGACCACAACGTCGTCTGCCCGCTGATGCACTTCGCGCTGCGCTGGGCCGAGCGCGGCGGCCGCGTCTTCGCGTACCTCTTCGAGCACCGCGCGTCGACGCTGCTGTGGCCGCCGTGGATGGGGGTCCCCCACGGCTACGAGATCGAGTTCGTCTTCGGGCAGCCCCTGCGCGCGGAGCTCAACTACACCGAGGAGGAGAAGAGGCTCAGCGCCAGGATCATGCGCTACTGGGGGAACTTTGCGCGCACCGGGTGGGATACGGGGGCAGTGGGGGTGGGGGGGATGGTGGTGATGGATGACAACGGATAATGTGGGATGATGATGCATGATGATGGATGGGTGATGGAGGATGATGGACGAATGATGGGTGGATGATGGATGATGGATGATGGCTGAATGATGGATGATGATGGATGGATGATGGATGAATGATGGGTGGATGATGGATGATGGAGGATGATGGATGATGGATGAATGATGGGTGGATAATGGATGATGATGGATGGATGATAGATGGGGGATAGATGATGGATGGATGGGTGATGGATGATGGATGGAAGATAGATGATGGACGAATGATGGCTGCATGATAGAAGGGGGATGGATGATGGATGGATGATGATGGATGATGAACGGAGATGGATGAAGATGAGCCTACTTCAATGGCTGAATGAAGGGTTGGGTGGATGACAGATAATGATGGATGATGATTTATGATGATGGATGATGATGGATGATGGGCAGATGATGGATGATGGATGGAGATGGATGAAGATGAGCCTACATCAGTGGTTGAGTGAAGAGTTGGGTGGATGATGGATGAATGGTGATGGATGACAGGTGGATGATGGAGAACGGATGGATGATGGGTGATGGGTGGATGATGATGGATGATGATGGATGATGGATGAAGATGAGTCTACATCAATGGTTGAGTGAAGAGTTGGGTGGGTGGGTGATGGATGATGATGGATGATGATGGGCAATGGATGCTGGATACTGTTGGATGATGGATGATGTTGAATGACAGATGATGATGGGTGGATGGATGATGGACGGATGATGGATGAATGATGGAGGATGCTGAACAACGGATGATGCTGGATGCTGGATGATGACGGACGATGATGATGGACAATGGATGATGATGGATGATGATGATTGACAATGGATGATGATGGGCAGTGGATGATGGAGGATGATGGATGATGATGGGCAGTGAATGATGGAGGATGGTGGATGATGATGGACAATGGATGATGGAGGATGATGGATGATGATGGACAATAGATGATGGAGGATGATGGATGATGATGACGCCAGATGTGCTGGCCTGGGCTCTCCTGTCCCCGTTGCCCTCTCATGTGGTGCCTGTGCCTGCAGGGACCCGAACGGACATGAGGAACCGGGCACGGGCGCGCGGTGGCCCCGGTTCACGGCGCGGGGCCAGGGCTACGCGCGTCTCAACACGGACCCATTGAGCCACGGGAAGGGGCTGCGGGCCCAGGCCTGCGCCTTCTGGACACGGTTCCTGCCCAAGCTGCTGCACGCAACCGGTACCGGGATGGGAACGGGAATGGGAATGGGGTGTGGGGTATGGGAGATGGGGTATGGGAGATGGGATATGGGGTATGGGAGACAGGGTATGGGAGATGGGGTATGGGCTATGGGGTATGGGGTATGGGCTATGGGGCATGCGGTATGGGCTATGGGGTATGGGATATGCGGTATGGGAGATGGGGTATGGGAGATGGGAGACAGGGTATGGGCTATGGGGTATGCGGTATGGGCTATGGGGCATGCGGTATGGGCTATGGGAGATGGGGTATGGGAGATGGGGTATGGGCTATGGGGCATGCGGTATGGGGTATGGGAGGTGGGGTATGGGGTAAGGGGTACAGGATATGGGATACGGGGTATGGGAGATGGGGTATGGGGTATGGGAGATGGGGTACGGGGAGGCCATGGGCTCAGGGCTCCGTGTGCTCCACGGGTGCCGGGGCTCTGCCGCGCTCCGCAGGCCCCATGGAGGAGGCGGAGCGCCAATGGCGGATGGAGTTCCACCGCTGGAGCTCCTACATGGGGCGCTGGAAGAGCCACTTCGAGCACTACAGCAGAACGGAGCCCTGCCCGCGGCTCTGAGCCGCCCCACGGAGACCCTACGGGGACCTCCATAGCGACCCCCCCATAGAGACCCTATAGGGACCCTCTGTAGGGTCCCCCATAGAGACCCCCCATAGGGACCCCCAAACCTGCACCCCCTACAGTGACCCCAATAAAGCACCCCAATAGCGACCCTAATGACAGCACCCAATGAAAGCACCCCATAGAGACCCAACATTGACCTTAATGAGAGCACCCCAATAGAGACCCCAATGACACCACCCAATAACAGCACCCCAATAGAGAGCCCAATGACAGCACCCCAATAACAGCACCCCAATAGAGATCCCAATGACAACATCCCATAGTGACCTCAATAACAGCACCCCAATAGTGACCCCAATAACAGCACCCCAATAGAGACTCCAATGAGAGCACCCCAATAAACCCCAATGACAGCACCCCAATAACAGCACCCCAATAGAGACCCCAATGAGAGCACCCCAACAGACCCCAATAACAGCACCCCAATGGTGACCCCAATGAGAGCACCCCAATAGAGACCCCAATATTGACCTCAATGACAGCACCCCAATGGTGACCCCCCAAAACACCCCCCCCCCCCAAATTTGGGGTCCCTTTGTCCCCCCCTTTGACCCCTCAATAAAGACTCAAAACTGGCACCAGCTCTTGGGGGGCCCCCCCATATCCCAAGGGATAAAGAGGGGGAATTGGGGGGGGGCACCCCCAAATCCATGGGCAGGACATGGTGACATGGGGGGCCCCCAAAAACTTTATTAGGGGGCGTCCCTCTGGACACACCATAGTGGGAACGCCATGGGGGGGGGCACATGGAGGGGAGGACCCCAAAACTGAGGGGGGGTTCCCAAAATGGGGGGGGGGTCCATAGAAGTCCATTTGTGGGATCCCAAAGGGCTCTGGGGTACTCTGGGGGATCCCAAATTGATGGGGGAGTGCATGGGGGGTAATGGGGGACCCCAAAACTGAGGGGGTTCCTAAGGGGGGACCAATGAGAGGGTCCCTATGGGGGCGTCAAAGTGGGCTTGGGGGGACCCCAAGGGGCTGTGGGGTGCTCTGGGGGTGCCCAAATTGATGGGGGGGGCCCCCAAAAGGGCTTTGGGGGGGGGGGTGTTAGGGGTGGTGCTGTCCATGGTCCCCACGTCCATTGGGGTCCATTGGGGGTACGGTCGCTGTCCATGGTGCTGATGTTCAGGCTGCAGGAAGAGGCCAAGGGGTGACAAAGGGGCCCCCCCCAAACCCCACTGTGGGGGGGGGCCCAAGTGTTGGGGACCCCCCCAATGTTGGGGACCCCCCCCCGGTGTTGGGGACCCCCAAACCTTGGTCCAAGTGCAGCTTCTTTGTTTGGGGGGGCTCCGGGAACCCTTCAATGTCCACGATGTCCCCAGAGGCGTCGGTGTCACCATCTGGGGGGGACCCCAAAAGTGAAGGGGGAGGACCCCAAAACCGATGGGGGCCTTAAAGGGTCCCAATGGGGATGGGGGGACCCCAAAATCAATGGGGGAGGGTGAAGGGACCCAATGGGGATAGGGGGACCCCAAAAGTGAATGGAGGGATTAAAAGGACCCAGTGGGGATGGGGGGACCCCAAATGTGAGGGAGGGGGAAAGGGACCCAATGGGGATGGGGGGACCCCAAAAGTGGATGGGGGGGTAAAGGGACCCAATGGGGATGGGGGGACCCCAAAAGTGAATGGGGGGGTAAAGCGACCCAATGGGAATGGGGGGACCCCAAACCAAGGGGGGCGCTCCCGATGCTGACCCCCCCCCCCAAATCCCTTTACCTCCTCCTTTGTACTTCTTATTGGGGGTCTCTTGGGGTCCCCCTGGGGGGCCCCCACTTTGGGGCCCCCCCCCTTTGCGTGGCCCCTTCTTGGGGGACTCAGCGGCCAATGGGACCCCGGTGTCCTCATAGACCTTCCTCTTGGCCGTGGCCTTCAGCTGCGCCCTGGGGGGGGACACGGAAATGGGCTGAAAAAAGGCGATTTTGGGGGGGGGGGGGACCCCAAAACCACACACCCCCCTTACACGGTGCGGTCCTTGATGAGGGCACTGAGGTGGTTGAGGTCCTCCCCAAAGCGCTTCACGGCCCCGCGGAGCAGCTCCAGCTCCGGCTCCGTCCACTTGGCCCTGGGGGGGAATGGGGATGGGGGGGAATGGGGATGGGGGGGAATGGGGATGGGGGGGATGGGAATGGGGGGGATGGGAATGGGGGGGATGGGAATGGGGATGGGGCAGATGGGGATGCGGATGGGGGGGAATGGGGGTCAATGGGGGGGAATGAGGGAATGGGAGGGAATGGGGGAATGGGAGGGAATGGGGGTTAATGGGGGGGAATGGGGATGGGAATGGGGGGAATGGGGGAATGGGAATGGGGGGAATGGGGGTAAATGAGGGGGAATGGGGGGGAATGGGAATGAGGGGGAATGGGGGTTAATGGGGGGATGTGGGTTAATGGGGGTCAATGGGGGTAATGGAGGTCAATGGGGGTCAATGGGGGTAATGGGGGTTAATGGGGGGTAATGGGAGCGAGGAGGAGGGGAATGGGGGAGGCAATGGGGCATAGGGAGGCCCAAAATAGGGTAACTTGAGCCCAAATGGGGCAAATTGAGCTCAAATGGGGCAAATTCAGCCCAAATGGGGCAAATTGAATCCAAACGGGGCAAATTGAGCTCAAATGGGGCAAATCGAATCCAAATGGGGCAAATTCAGCCCAAATACCCCATCGGGAGCCCAAAAGCCCCCCCTGGACTCTATTGGAGACCAAAGGGCCCCATAGAATTCAATAGGGACCCCACAGCTCCCCATAGGGCACAGCAGTGCCCAACAGGGACCCGAAAGGACCCCATGGGATCCAGGACAGTGCATTGCACCCATAGACACCCATAGGCACCCATAGACACCCATAGCCCCCATAGCCCCCACAGACCCCCATAGACCCTCATAGACACCCATAGATCCCATAGATACCCCTAGACCCCATAGATACCCCTAGACCCCCATAGCCCCCATAGACCCCCATAGACCCCATAGACCCCCATAGACCCCCACAGACCCCATAGACCCCCATAGACCCTCATAGACCCCCATAGACCCCATAGATACCCATAGACCCCATAGACCCCCCCCACTCTCACCCCTCCCGGGTCTCCGCCCGCGGCTGCAGCGTCATCGTCAGCTCCCCGAGGCGCGAGAAGGCGGCGCCGGCGGCCGAGAAGATCTCCCCAACCTGGACCAGTACAGACCAGTATGGATCAGTATGGACCAGTATGGAGCAGTATAAACCAGTATGGAGCAGTATGGACCAGTACGGAGCAGTATAGACCAGTATGGAGCAATATGGACCAGTATGGACCAGTATAGACCAGTATGGACCAGTATGGAGCAGTATGGACCAGTACGGAGCAGTATAGACCAGTATGGAGCAATATGGACCAGTATGGACCAGTATAAACCAGTATGGAGCAGTATGGACCAGTATGGAGCAGTATGGACCAGTATGGAGCAGTATGGAGCAGTATGGACCAATATGGAGCAGTATGGAGCAGTATGGAGCAGTATAAAGCAGTATGGAGGAGTACGGACCAATATGGAGCAGTATAGACCAGTATGGAGCAGTATAAACCAGTACGGACCAATATGGACCAGTATGGAGCAGTATGGAGCAATATGGATCAGTATGGAGCAGGATGGAGCAGTATAGACCAGTATGGAGCAGTATGGACCACTATGGATCAGTATGGACCACTATGGAGCAATATAGACCAGTATGGAGCAGTATGGAGCAGTATAGACCAGTATGGAGCAGTATAGAGCAGTATAGAGCAGTATGGAGCAGTACAGACCAATATGAAGCAGTATAGACCAATATGGAGCAGTATGGAGCAGTATAAACCAGTATGGAGCAGTATGGATCAGTATGGAACAGTATGGACCGGTATGAACTGGAATGGATCATTCTGGACTGATATCATCCCACTCTGGACCGGTATGGAGTGGCATGGACCAGCGTGAACCAGTACGCACTGGTATGGACCGGTATGGACTGATCACATCCCAGTATGGACCAATCACATCCCAGTGCGGACCGATCACGTCCCAGTACGGACCAATCACATCCCAGTACGGACCGATCACGTCCCAGTACGGACCGATCACGTCCCGGTCCGCAGCACAGACCCCAATCGGCTCCAAACCGCTCCCCCCCCCCCGCCGGAAGTTCCCCCTCCCCCCCCCCCTTCCCGGACCCCCCGAACCCCCCCAAACGGCCCCAAAACCGCCGGAATTCGCCCCAAAACCGCACCTTGGTGGACGCTGACGTCATCACGGCGCGCCCGGGCCCCTCCGGCCGCCGCCGCCTCCGCTCGGGCTCCTCGATGGTGGCGGCGCGCGCGGACGCTCTGCGCCGCGTCTCTATGGTCCCATTGACTCCGCCTCCGCCGCTCACTTCCGCCCCCCCCCACTCGCGCCGCTCTGCTCCGCCCTCTCTATGCCCTTAACCCCTCCCCCGCCGCGCGCACCCAAACCCGCGCGGTTTCACCCCAAAAAGGAACCCCCCCCCCCAAACCACCACCACGAACACGTAGAGGACAACGCCCTTTATTGCGCGGCGGTGGTCCCATAGCTCTGCGTCGCCGCGGGGTTGAAAGAGGCGGTCCTCCGAGGGTTTGGGGGGAAAAAAGGGGATTTTGGGGGCGGGCCGAGGCGGGTTTTGGGGTGAAAAGGGGAGGTTTTGGGTCCGTGCTAACGGACCATGTACTCCTTGCGCTTGTTGAGGCGGCTCTGACAGAGGGAGAGGCCCCCGAGCAGCGCATAGAGCCCCGCGGCGAGGAAGCAGTTGTAGCTGACCTGCTCGTACAGGCGGTAGATGGCCTCCGGGCCGCTAGGGGGCAGAGAGCGGCTGCGTCAGGGGGGGGGAGAAACGGGGGAGGGGGGGTAAAAAGGGGGGGGGGAGAAAGGGGGGGGTTGGGTCAAAAAAAGGGGATTTGGGGTCAAAAAAAAGGGATTTGGGGTCAAAAAAAACGGGATTTTGGGTCAGAAAAAGGGGATTTTGGGTCAGAAAGGGGGCGGTGGGAGAAAAGGGGTATTTTGGGTCAAGAAGGGTTTTTTTTGGGGGGGAAAGGGTTGTTTTGGGTCTAAAAGAGTGATTTTAGGGTGAAAAAACGGCGATTTTGGGGGTCAAAATGGGAATTTTGGGGGGAAAAGGGCGATTTTGGGGTCAAAAATGGGCATTTTGGGCAGAAAGAGGCAGTTCTGGGGTTGAAAAATGCCAATTTGGGGGTCAAAAAGCGCTAATTCGGGGTGAAAAAGGCTGATTTAGGGTCAAAAAGGCCAATTTTGGGGTGAAAAAGAGCGATTTTGGGTAGGAAAAGGCTGTTTGGGGGTCAAAAAGCACAATTTTGGGGTCAAAATAGGTGATTCGGGGGCAAAAAAAGGGTGATTTGGGGTAGAAAAAGGCAGTTTTGAGGACAGAAAGGTCGATCTTGGAGCCAAAAAGGCCGATTTTGGGGTGAAAAAGGGCGGTTTTGGGGTCCAAGAGGGGATTTTGGGGTGAAAAAGGGCGGGTTTGGGGGTGCCCTCACTCATTGAAGTCCTCCTCAGTGAAGGGGACGTCCTCGATGAGCGCGGCCGAGTGCACATTGAAGAAAATACCGAGGAGAAGCTGGGGGGGGGCAGACCCACACTTGGGGGGCGGTGGGGACCCACAGTGCCCATAGGGCCCAATGGTAACCTCTGCAGAGCCACAGGGGCACCCCCGCCCCACAGGGAGCCCCTGAGACCCACAGGGGCCCCACTGAGCTTCACAGGGACCCCCTCCAGCCCCATAGGGGCCCCACTGAGCCCCATAGAGGGCTCCTCCAGCCCTATAGGGACCCCTTGAGACCCACAGAGACCCCATTGGGCCCCACAGGGAACCCCTTGAGACCCATAGGGACCCCAAGAGACCCATATGACGCCCCCCAGAACCACAGAGACCCCATTGAGCTCCATAGGGTCATCCCCCAGCCCCATAGGGACCCCACTGAGCCCCATAGGAACCCTCCCACAGCCCCACAAATCCCCCCATTGAGCCCCATAGGCACTCACAGGGACCCCCCCAGCACCACCAGGGCCCCATCTGACCCCACAGAACCGCCCCCTCATTGGCCTCTGCCCCATAGATCCCCATTGAGCCCCACAGAGACTCCCCCCAAGTCCTCTGCCCCATAGAACCCGTTTGAGCCCCACAGACCTCCCATTGAGTCCCATAGGAAAGCCCATTGAGCCCCACAGATGCCCCCCCTAAAGGCCTCTGCCCCACAGATCCCCATTGAGCCCCACAGGAACCCTCTTTGAGCCCCATAGTACCCCCTTTTAGCCGCACCGCAACCTCCTCCCAAAGGCCTCTGCCCCACAGACCCCCATTGAGCCCTATAGACCCCCATCGCCCCCATAGACCCCCATCGCCCCCATAGGCCCCCATCGCCCCCATAGGCCCCCATCGCCCGCATAGGCCCCCATCGCCCCCATAGGCCCCCACAGTCCCCCATACCCCCCCAGCCCCTCACCAACATGACGACGCCCCAGGCGCTCAGGACGAGCCCGCAGGCCGCCATCTTGGGCCCGCAGCACAGCAGCGACACCATGGCGGGGGCTCGGAACGGGGTAGAGGGGTTCGGGTCCCTTCGGAAGGGGGTTCGGCTCCGTTCGGAACCGTTCGGCTCCGTTCGGGTCCTCGGGGGGGGGTTCGGTACCGTTCGGCTCCGTTCGGGTCCTCGGGGGGGGTTCGGTACCGTTCGGCTCCGTTCGGGTCCCGGGGGGGGTCTCGGCCGCTCCTCGGCCGCGCTCGGGTGGGTCAGGACCGGCGGAACACCGCCCCCCCCTCCGGGCTCAGCTGCGCCCTCCCAAGCCCCGCCCCCTGCGCGTGACCGCGCACCCCCCTTAGGCCACGCCCCCGTTGCCCTTTAAGGGAGGGGCGCTGTCTGTGACGTCACAGAGGGGGCGTGGCCAACAGGAGAACCCAGGCCCTTCCCCCACAGCGCCGTGAGACGGGCTACGTCACTCGTGACGTCACGCCCACTCACGCTCTCATTGGCTCTTTCAGCACCCCTCCCCCCTCCCGCAAAGGTCACATTGACTTTGGGGGGGCCCTAAAAAAAGCCCCGGCCCCTCCCCCACCCCCCCGAGAGGGGAGGGGCCGAGGGGGGAGGGGCTTAAAGTGGGGGGAGGGGTGGAGCCGATCCCGCCCCATTTTGGGGCTAAAAGCAGCTGAAATGGGCAAAAAGGGGGCGGGGTCACGCGGGGGTCACCTGAGGCCGCCCCTCCCCCACCCCACCCCTATAGGGGTTCCCCCGCCCCACCCCCCCCCAAGCACGGGAAAGGGGGGGAGGGGGAGGGGAAGGGGGAGGAGAGACCCCGCCCCCCCCAAGGGAGCCCCGAGCAGCAGCTGCGCCCCCCCTGCCCCATAGGGACCCCCTCTGCCCCATAACTGCCCCATAGGGAACCCCCTGCCCCATAACTGCCCCATAGGGACCCCCCTGACCCAGAACTGCCCCATAGGGACCCCCCTGACCCAGAACTGCCCCATAGGGACTCCCCTGACCCAGAACTGCCCCATAGGGATCCCCCTCACCCATCACTGCCCCATAGGGCCTCCACTGACCCATAGGGACCCCCATTGCCCCATAGGGCCCCCACTGCCCCAGAAGCGCCCCAACTAAAGCCCCTGCCCCATAAGTGACACCCCTGCCCCCCTGTTGCCCCATACCTGCCCCCCATTGATCCCCCCACTGACCCCCCCCCACCCCAATGCCCACTGCGTTCAATCCGATACCAGAGGAGGATGAGGTATGGGGGGGGGGGGGGCACTTATGGGTCTGGGGTGGCACTTATGGGTCTGGGGGGCAGTTATAGGGCAGGGGGGTCACTTATGGGTCTGTGGGGGTCACTTATGGGTCTGGGGGGCAGTTATGGGGCAGGGGGATCACTTATGGGTCTGTGGGGGCCACTTATGGGTCTGGGGTGTCACTTATGAGTCTGGGGGGGCACTTATGGGTCTGTGGGGGTCACTTATGGGTCTGGGGTGGCACTTATGGGTCTGGGGGGCAGTTATAGGGCAGGGGGGTCACTTATGGGTCTGTGGGGGTCACTTATGGGTCTGGGGGGCACTTATGGGGCAGGGGGACCACTTATGGGTCTGTGGGGGCCACTTATGGGTCTGGGGTGTCACTTATGAGTCTGGGGGGGCACTTATGGGCCTGTGGGGGTCACTTATGGGTCTGGGGGGACACTTATGGGTCTGGGGTGGCACTTATGGGCCTGTGGGGGTCACTTATGGGTCTGGAGTGTCACTTATGGGTCTGGGGGGGCACTTATGGGTCTGGGGCGGCACTTATGGGCCTGTGAGGGTCACTTATGGGTCTGGAGTGTCACTTATGGGTCTGGGGGGGCACTTATGGGTGTGGGAAGGAATGACCCCAAATGCCCATACAAGGGAAGACCATTGGGGGGGGGGGGAAGATGCTGGGAGGGGGGCGGGGCCAAGAGTTGACCCCGCCCCCCGCAGGAGGGGGAGGGGCCTCCAGAGGAGGGGGGCGGGGCCTTGGGGCCCCCCCTGCTCCTCGCTGTGGTCGCGGCCGCCCTGAGCTCGGTCCAAGTTGGCTTCAATGTGGGGGTGCTCAACGTGCCCTATAGGGTGAGCCCCATAGGGACCCATACAAACCATAGGGACCCAGAGAGAGCGAATGGGACCCATAGGGAGGAAATGGGATCCATAGAGAGTGAATGGGACACATAGGGAGGGAATGGGCCCCATAGATGGGTGACACATGGGGGGGACCCATTGGTGGATGTGGGACCCATTGGTGGTTGGGAGACCCATGGATGGGTGAATGCACCACGGTGGGGTGGGAGTCCCATAGCAATGTCCCTGCCCCATAGCAATGTCCCTGCCCCACAGCAATGTCCCTGCCCCATAGCAGTGTCCCTGCCCCATAGCAGTGTCCCTGTCCCATAGCAATGTCCCTGCCCCATAGCAATGTCCCTGCCCTATAGCAATGTCCCTGCCCCATAGCTCTGTCCCTGCCTCATAGCAGTGTCCCTGCCTCATAGCTCTGTCCCCCCATAGCGCCCTCCCCCCATAGCGCCCTCCCCCCATAGCGCTCTCCCCCCATAGCGCTCTCCCCCCATAGCGCCCTCCCCCCATAGCGCTCTCCCCCCATAGCGCTCTCCCCCCATAGCGCTCTCTCCCCCCCCCCAGGCTCTGTGGGGCTCCAATTCCTCGCAGTGGGGGCGGGGCCGCCCCTCCTCCCCCATCGCCGTTTCCCTTCTCCCTTTCGGGGCTGTTCCCGCTGCGCTCGCGGCAGCGCCCGCGGCGGAGAGGCTCGGACGGTACCGGGGGCGGGGCCGGAGGAGGCGGGGCCGGAGGGGGCAGCCAATGGGAGGCGCTGAAAGGGGAGGGTGGGGCTTAAGGGGGCGGGGCTTCAGGTGGTGGGCGTGGTCACGGAGTGGAACCAATGAGGGCGGGGCTACGACAGAGGCGGGGGTTAAAGGGAGCGTGGCTTGAAAGGGGCGGAGCCAAAACGGAATGGGCGGTGCCTCGGGGGGGCGGGGCTGATACGGACCGTAAAGGGGCATAGTTTGGATTGGTGGGCGTGGTCAAGGGGAGGCGGGGCTTAAAGGGGGCGGGGCCTGTGATGATGTGGGCGTGGTTTGACGCTGAGGGGGCGTCGCCCTGCCCCCCGCGTTGCAGGAAAGGCGCGCTATTGGCCAGCAATGGCCTGGCTGTGATTGGAGCAGCCCTGATGGGCGGGGCCAAGCTCGGAGCCGGCCACGCCCTCCTCCTCATTGGTCGATTCGTCGCCGGCCTCTACTCAGGTACCGCTCGTGATTGGTTGGCGGGGGAGCGGGGGGCGTGGCCGAACGTGACCCCGCCCCCTGCCCGCAGGCCTCGCCTCGGGATTGGTCCCTCTCTACCTGGAGGAGGTGGCACCGCCGCGCCTGCAGGGGGCGCTGTGCGCCGTGCACGACGTCGGCGTGGCCCTCGGGATGCTGACGTCACAGGTGCGGGCGTGGCCTCGGGAGGGGCGGGGCTGGGGGGAGGGGGGGGGAGGCCGCGGCATCGCGACACCGGGGGCCGCATCGCGACACCGGGTGCCGTATGGCGTCGCTATGACGACACTGGCCGCCGTAACGCGACACTGTGGTACCGCACCGCGTCGCTATGACAACCCCAGTGCCGTACCGCGACCCAGCGGTGCCGCACCGAGTCGCCATGACGACCCCGGTGCCGTACGGCGACACTGTGGTGCCGCACGGCGTTGCCATGAGGACCGGGGTGCCGCATCCCGTTGCCATGGCAACCCCGCGGTGCCGCATCCCGTTGCCATGACGACCTCGTTGCCATTCCCCCCCCCACACCCCGCAGGTGCTGTCGCTGCCGCCGCTGCTCGGGTCCCCGCGGGCGCTGCCCGCGCTGTTGGCCCTGGGGCTGCTCCCATCCGCGCTGCAGCTGCTGCTGCTGCCCATGGCCCCGGGGGGGGCCCGCGGTGAGCGCGGGACCGGGACCCCCCCCACACCCCCTCGGAACCCATCACACCCCCCCACCCGTTAACCCCCTTCCTCCCCGCAGGCCCCGCCCCGGGCCTGGCACTGCCGCAGCTGTGGGCCCGGACCCGGCTCCGGCAGCCGATGGCGCTCGGCCTTGGGGTGGCGCTGGGGAAGGAACTGACGGGGATCGGAGCGGTGAGGGGGCGGGGCCGGGGGGGCGGGGCTTAAAAGGGAGGAGCATAAAGGGGACTCCGAAGGGGCGTGGCCTGGATGGGGCAGGGCTTGAAGGGGCGGGGCTTAAGATGGAGGAGCCTGAGGGAGGGATCGGGGACTGAAGGGGGAGGAGCCTGGGGGGGGACAAAGAGGCGGGGCTTGGGGGGAGGGGCTTAAAGGGGGCGTAGTCTAAGGTGGGGATTCTGGGGAGGGAAATGGGAGAGGTCAATTGAGGACAGGGGCAATGGGAATGAGAACGAGGCTGAAAGGGGCGGGGCTTTAGGGCAATCGGGGCGTGGCCAAATATGGGCGGTGTCATTGTGTCTGTAGAGCCAATGGGAGCCGAGGGGTGGGGCTTAAAGAGTGTTGGAGCCAATGGGAGCTGAGGGGCAGGGCTTAACGAGGGTGGGAGCCAATGGGAGCTGAGGGGCGGGGTTTAAAAAGGGTTGGTGTTAATGGAAGATGAGGGGCGTGGCATAAAGGGGAGGAGCCTGTGTGAGCCGAGGGGCGGGGCCTCATTGGGCGTGTCCCGACCGCGGCCCCTCCCCCCGCAGCTGCACTACCACTCGGCCGCCATCTTTGACCGTGCGGCCCTCGCGCACCCCGCGGGCGCCGCCATCTTGGCTGGCGCTGCCAACATGGCCGCCACGCTGCTGGCGGTAAGCCCCGCCCCCCACCCGCCCGCAGCCAATGGGAGGGCACCGCGGTGAGCGCCGGGTCCTCCCGCCCTGCAGGCGGCGCTGTCGCGGAGGGCGGGGAGAAGGGCGCTGCTGCTCGGCGGCCTCCTGGGGATGGCGGCGGGAACCTCGGTGCTGACGGCGGGGATGGGCCTGGGGGTGAGAGCGGAGCCGGGACCGGAACGGACCCGAAGCTGCCCAAAATGGACCCAAAACTAACCCAAAACGTACCAAAACTGCCCAAAATGGACCAAAACTGACCCAAAATGCCCCAAAATTGACCCAAAACTGCCCAAAATGGACTGAAACGGACCCAAACCTGCCCAAAATGGACTGAAACTGAACCGAAACTGCCCAAAATGGACCAAAACTGACCCAAAACGGACCCGAAAAAGACGTGAAACGCCCAAAACTGACACAAAAACAGACCCAAAATGGGCCAAAACTGACCCAAAATGGACCCATAAACGGACCCCAAAAGGACCCAAAACTGCCCAAAACTGACCCAAAGCTGCCCAGAAACTGACCCAAAACTGACCCGAAACTGACCTGAAACTGACCCAAAAGTGACCCAAACCTGACCCAAAACTGACCCGAAACTGACCAAAAACTGACCCGAAACTGACTCAAAACTGACCCGAAACTGACCTAAAACTGACCTGAAACTGACCTGAAACTGACCCGAAACTGACCCGAAACTGACCCAAACCTGACCCGAAACTGACCCAAACCTGACCCAAAACTGACCCGAAACTGACCTGAAACTGACCCGAAACTGACCTAAAACTGACCCAAACCTGACCCAAAACTGACCCAAACCTGACCCGAAAATGACCTAAAACTGACTTGAAACTGACCTGAAACTGACCCGAAACTGACCTAAAACTGACCCGAAACTGACCCAAAACTGACCCAAACCTGACCCGAAACTGACCCGAAACTGACCCAAACCTGACCCGAAACTAACCCAAACCTGACCCGAAACTGACCTGAAAGTGACCCAAAATTGACCCAAAACTGACCCAAAAATGCCCCAAAACTGACCCGAAAGTGACCTAAAACTGACCCGAAACTGACCCAAACCTGACCCGAAACTGACCTGAAACTGACCCAAAACGGCCCCAAAACACCCAAAAGTGCCCCCAAACCACCCTTAAACACCCCAAAAGTGCCCTAAACTGCCCCCAACCAACGAAAACGATCTGAAACAGCCCCAAAATACACCAGAAGGGCACAAAATACCCCAAAACCACCCCAGAATGCCCCAACCCAACCCCCACCCCGGCCAACAGCCTCCGAATACCCTAAACCCACTCAAACCCCCCCACATCACCCCAAACAGCCCTGAAACTGCCCCAAACCCTCCAACCCCCCCCAAATGACCCCAAATCACCCCAAAACAGCCCAAAAGCGCCCAATGCCCATCAGCTATGGCCCCTCCCCCACCCATTATCCCTATAGCCCCTCCCTCATTACCCCCATAGCCCCTCCCCCATTACCCCCGTAGCCCCCATAGCCCCCATAGCCCCCATGCTCCCGCTGTCCCCCCAGGCCCCATGGCCACTGCCCCCCCTGCTCACCGTGGGGGGGGCGCTCCTCACGGTCTCCTCCTTCGCGCTGGGCCCTGGCGCGGTCCTGCGGCTGCTCCTGGCGGAGCTGCTCCCGACCCCGGCGCGCGCGGCCGCTGCCGACGTCACCGCGGCCCTGGCATGGGCCGGGAATGGGGCTGTGGCTGCAGCCGTGCCCGCCATGGAGGTACTGGGGCAACGGGGGGCAATGGGGGGCAATGGGGGTCAATGGATGTCAATGGGTGCCAATGGGGGTCAATGGGTATCGATGTCAATGGGGGTCAATGGATGTCAATGGGGGTCAATGGGTGTCAGTGGGGGTCAATGGGTGTCAGTGGGTGTCAATGGGTGTCAATGGGTGTCAATGGGTGTCAATGGGTGCCAATGGGTGTCAATGGATGTCAATGGGTGCCAATGGGTGCCAATGGGTGCCAATGGGAGTCAATGGGTGCCAATGGGCGTCAGTGGGTCTCAATGGCTCTCAATGGGTCTCAATGTGTCTCAATGGGTGTCAATGGGTGTCAATGGGTGCCCCCGCAGCTCTCTCTGGGCCCGTTCCTGTTGCTGCCGTTCGGGGCCGTTGCGGTTGTTTCTGCTCTTGGGGTGTTCCTGTTCCTGCCCGAGACCCGCGGCGCCCCCCTGGGCCCCCCCCCCAAATCCAGCACGGAGCTGCAGCTGCTGCCGGAGACCTGACATAGCCAAAGCACCCCCAAAACACCCCCAAAATGGCACTAAACACCCCCAAAACGCCCCAAAACACCCCCAAAATAGCCCCCAAAACACCCCAAAACAGCCCCAAAACACCCCCAAAACAGCCCCAAAACAGCCCCAAGACAGCCCCAAGACAGCCCAAAACACCCCAAGCCGCACCATAACAGTGCAGAATCCCCGAAACCCCCCAAACCACCTAAAGCCACCCCAAAATACCCCTAAACACCCCCAAACCACCCCCAACTACCCCAAACCAGCCGAAAATACAACACTTACACCCCAAAACACCCCCTACACCCCCCCAAACACCTAAAACCACCCCAAAATACCCCTAAAACACCCCCAAAACACCCCAGAAACACCCCCAAAGACCCCAAAACACTCCTAAAACACCCCAAAACACCCGAGAAACTGCCCAAACCACCTCAAAACGCCCCAGAACACCCCCTAAAACACCCCAAAACACCCCAGAAAAAACCCAGAAACACCCCCAAAACACTCCAAAAACACCCCCAAAACACCCCAAGAACACCCCTAAAACACCCTCTAGAACCCCCCCAAAACACCCCCTAAAACACCCCTAAAACACCCCCAAAACACCCCTAAAACGCCCCCTAAAACACCCCCCAAAACACCCCCTAAAACACCCCCCAAAGCACCCCCAAAACACCCCTAATACACCCCCTAAAACACCCCAAAAACCCAATGGGGTCCCCAACCCCACCCCCCATAAGGTGCATGCTGAGGGGGGCGGTTTTGGGGACCCCCCCCCCATGGGGGGGGATTTTGAGGTGTCCCTCCCCCAAAGAAACCCTGAGTCCAATCCGGCCCCGTGGTGTCATTGGGGGGCCCCATGCAAAGGGGAGGTCAAAATGGGGTGAGGAGGACTCCAGAATGGGGGGGTCCTGAAATGGGGGGGCCCATTCCATGTTCTCCACAGGGATTGACTCTATTCCATGTTCTCCATAGGGATTGGGCCCATTCCATGTTCTCCATAGGGATTGGCTCTATTCCATGTTCTCCATAGGGATCGGGCCCATTCCATGTTCTCCATAGGGATTGGGTCCATCCCATGTTCTCCATAGGGCTCGGGCCCATTCCATGTCATCCATAGGGCTTGGGCCCATTCCATGTCATCCACAGGGATCGGGCCCATTCCATGTTCTCCATAGGGATTGGGTCCATCCCATGTTCTCCACAGGGATCAGGCCCATTCCATGTTCTCCATAGGGACCGGGTCCATTCCATGTTCTCCATAGGGCTCGGGCCCATTCCATGTCATCCACAGGGATTGGGCCCACTCCATGTCATCCACAGGGATTGGGCCCATTCCATGTTCTCCATAGGGATCGGGCCCATTCCATGTTCTCCATAGGGATTGGGTCCATCCCATGTTCTCCATAGGGCTCGGGCCCATTCCATGTCATCCATAGGGATCGGGCCCATTCCATGTCATCCACAGGGATCGGGCCCATTCCATGTCATCCACAGGGATTGGGCCCACTCCATGTCATCCACAGGGATTGGGCCCATTCCATGTTCTCCATAGGGATCGGGCCCATTCCATGTCATCCACAGGGATCGGGCCCATTCCATGTTCTCCACAGGGATCAGGCCCATTCCATGTTCTCCGTAGGGATCGGGCCCATTCCATGTCATCCACAGGGATTGGGCCCATTCCATGTCATCCACAGGGATTGGGCCCATTCCATGTTCTCCATAGGGCTCGGGCCCATTCCATGTCATCCACAGGGATTGGGCCCATTCCATGTTCTCCATAGGGATTGGGTCCATCCCATGTTCTCCACAGGGATCAGGCCCATTCCATGTTCTCCATAGGGATCGGGTCCATTCCATGTTCTCCATAGAGCTCGGGCCCATTCCATGTCATCCACAGGGATTGGGCCCATTCCATGTTCTCCATAGGGCTCGGGCCCATTCCATGTCATCCACAGGGATTGGGCCCATTCCATGTTCTCCATAGGGCTCGGGCCCATTCCATGTCATCCACAGGGATTGGGCCCATTCCATGTTCTCCATAGGGATCGGGCCCATTCCATGTCATCCACAGGGATCGGGCCCATTCCATGTTCTCCACAGGGATCAGGCCCATTCCATGTTCTCCGTAGGGATCGGGCCCATTCCATGTCATCCATAGGGATTGGTTCCATCTCCTGCCCCCCCCAACATGGCGGCGAGTCCTCGCCCCCCTCCCTCCTCACTCCCCTTTCCCGCGCATGCGCGGCCCACCCCGCCCACACCGTCCCGCGCACGCGCAGTCCCCTCAGGAGGGCGGGGTGGGGGTGGGGTTGCGCGACGGGGCGGGGCGCGCATGCGCACTCTGCGGGGGGGGCTCAGAAGCCAGCGCGGCGGCGGCGGGTGCGGACGCGGGGGGGGGGTGAGTGGGGACATGGCGCGAAAAAACCACGTGGGTTGGGGGGAGGGGAGGGCCGGGGGGGGTTTAAACGGGGTGGGGGGGGGATCTGGGGGGGTTAAACCCGGGGGGGGGGGGTTAAAGGCGAAAACCGGGGTTAAAACCCGAGGTTCCCCCCCCCGCCGCGGGCTCAGATGGGCCCGGCCCGCGTGGCGCGCGCCTCACGCACACGCACGCGCACCCCCCCCCCCCCCCCCCCATATAAAGCGGGCGCCCCCCGGCGCTCCCCCTCAGACCGGCGGCAGCCGCCGCCCCGCACGGACGCTCCCGCTGCTTCCCCCCCTCCCCCTCCCCTTCCCCTCCTATTGAACCCCTTCAGACCCCCCCGGAACCCCTATTCCTGAGGTAAAACCGCCCTTAAACTGCCGTTAACGGGTCGGGGGGGCCTCGCCGCCGGGTTAACGGGGTAGGGTGGGGGGGTTTAAGGGGTCGGAAGGGGGGATACGGGGGGTGCGCAGCGGCCGCCGCGTTAAAGGGGTGTTGGGGGTCGGGTTTAGGGCCCCCCCCGGTCGGGGTTTAGGGACCATGTGGCCGGTGAGGCCTAGGCCCGGGTTGCGGCCTGGTCGCCATGTGCCGGCGGGAGGGGGGGGGGAGAAGGAGGCGCCTGCGCTTTAAAGTGGGGGGGGAAGGCACGAGGGCCCCCCCACAGCATCAATGGGGGGTTAAGGAAAGGGGGGACCCCCCTGTACGGATGGTTTTGGGGTCACCCTTGGGCCCCATGCATGTACTTCGTAGGTCCCATTGGCACCGGTTATGGGGGGGGCGCAGCAACGTGGGTGCCACGTGGGGGGGGGCGCACCCCGAAGAGGGGGCCCAACCGCTGTCAGTTACTTCTTGGGGGTCCTGACCCCGTCTATGGTGGTCCCTAATGCTGGGGGGCGGCAGCACCCAATAGGGGGTCCCCATATCCCTTTGGGGGGGGTCTCCAGTGTTTTGGGGCTCCCCAATCTCCTATAGGGGGTCCCCAATCCACTTTTGGGGTCCCCCTCCCAGGTGCATTCTGTGCCCTGCTCTAACCTCATCCCTGCTTGTTTTGGGGTCCCCCCATGTCCCCCCTTATCTCCCCCATGTCCTGATCCCTCCTTGTCCCGCTGTGGCCCCCTTATTCCCTGTGTTCCCTTTAACCCCTCTCTCTGTCCCCAACCCTCCTTATCCCCTTATGTCCCCCTTCTCCTGTCCCTCCTTATCCTCATGTCCCCCCCTTGTCCCTCATTCTCTTGTCCCCATATCCCCCTATCCCTCTTTATCCCCATATTCCTTTTCCACCTCCCCCCTTTATCCCCATCTTTTTGTCCCCCATATCCCCCCCTTTATCCCTATGTCCCTTATTCACCTTCATATCCCCCCTTATCCCCTTTTATCCCCATATCCCTTTTCCACCTCCATGTCCCCCCCATCCCTCCACGTCCCCATATGCCCCTTTGTTCCCCTTTATCCCCATGTCCCTTTCCCCCTCCCTGTCCCCCCATCCCCATCCTTTTGTCCCCCCCATCCCCATCCTTTTGTCCCCCCCATCCCCATCCTTTTGTCCCCCCCATCCCCATCCTTTTGTCCCCCCCATCCCCATCCTTTTGTCCCCCCCATCCCCCCCTTTGTCCCCCCTATATCCCCCCCTTTGTCCCCCATCCCTTTCCACCTCCCTGCCCCCCCAGAGCCGTAGCCATGGCGGATGACCTGGACTTCGAGACGGGGGACGCGGGGGCCTCGGCCACGTTCCCCATGCAGTGCTCGGCGCTGCGCAAGAACGGCTTCGTCGTCCTCAAGGGCCGCCCCTGCAAGATCGTCGAGATGTCCACCTCCAAAACGGGCAAGCACGGCCACGCCAAGGTCAGCCATGCCCCACATCGCCCCAGAGCGGCCCCACATCGCCCCAGAGCGGCCCCACATCGCCCCAGAGCGGCCCCACATCGCCCCAAAACTGCCCCACATCGCCCTAAAACTGCCCCCAAACTGACCAAAAGGGCCCAGCACGGCCACGCCAAGGTCAGCCATGCCCCACATCGCCCCAGAGCGGCCCCACATCGCCCCAGAGCGGCCCCCCCACATCGCCCCAAAACTGCCCCACATCGCCCCAAAACTGCCCCCAAACTGACCAAAAGGGCCCAGCACGGCCACGCCATGGTCTGTGGCACCCCAAAACACCCCAACCCCCCCCCAAATGCCCCCGCATAGCCCAGAACCCCTCCAGAGTACCCCCGGAACCCCCCCGAACCCCCCCAAAGCCCCCCACGCCTCCAGAACGGGCGCGCACTGTGCACTGTGCACTGCGCTCGGCAGCGCCCCAAAACCTCCCTGAGACCCCCCCCACATCCCCCCTCAGAACCCCCCTCAATGCCCCCAACCCCCCCATAACCCCCCCAATCCCCCCATAACCCCCCCATTGCCCCAACCCCCCTGTGAATGCCCCCAAAACCGCCCCCAAAACCCTTCCGACCTCCAAAGGCCCATAAATGCCCCCCCCAACACCCCCTCAATGGCCCCATAACCCCCCATACACCCAACCTCCCCCCCCAAGATGCCCCTCAACACCGCCAACCCCCCCCACCCAAACCCCTCCTTAACCCCCCCGAAATGCCCCCCCCAAATACCCCCCCCAGGTGCACCTCGTGGGCATCGACATCTTCACGGGGAAGAAGTACGAGGACATCTGCCCCTCCACCCACAACATGGACGTGCCCAACATCAAGAGGAACGACTTCCAGGTACGGCCCCACGCGTGTGGGCAGGGCCCCTAGAGGCACACACTTGGGGGGCATAATGCCCCGTAGAGCCCCACTTATGGGCAGGGCCCATGGAGCTACTCACATATGGGGCAGAGCCCACAGAGCTGCGCTTGGGGGCTAGAGAGCCCCATAGAGCTGCATTTATGGGGCAGAGCATCCCTTCAGCCCCACACTTGGAGGTCACAGCACCCCCAAAACCCCACTGACATGGGGTTTTGGGGGTGCTGTGACCTCCCAGGTGTGGGCCTCGGGGGTGCTTTGCCCCCCCCCATACCGGGGCTCGCCATGGGGCTGCCCCCTAAGTGCTGTGGGGCAGCTCATAGGCATCCAGGACGGGTACCTCTCACTGCTGCAAGACAGTGGGGAGGTGAGGGAGGACCTGAGGCTGCCCGAGGGTGACCTGGGCCGGGAGATAGAGCAGAAGTACGACTGCGGCGAAGAGATCCTGGTAGGCGCTATGGGGCACTGGGGGGTCTGTGGGGGGGGATATGGGGTTCTGTGGGGGGCTATGGGTGTGGTATTGGGGCCTGTGTCTGTGGGGGCTATGGGGGGCTATGGGATGTCAATGGGGTTTCTATGGATGCCTATGGGTCTCTGTGGGTCACTGTGGGTCACTGTCTCCACCCCAGATCACGGTGCTGTCGGCCATGACTGAGGAAGCCGCTGTCGCCATCAAGGCCATGGCGAAATAGGGGAGATGCAGGTGTGGGCGGGGGGGTTATGGGGCAGTGCTGTGGGGTGGGGGGTCACTAGGGGGCAGCGCTATGGGGTTGGGGGGTCACTAGGGGGCAGCGCTATGGGTTGGGGGGTCACTAGGGGGCAGTGCTATGGGGTTGGGGGGTCAACTAGGGCAGTGCTATGGGGTTGGGGGTCACAAGGGGGCAGTGCTATGGGGTTCGGGGGTCACTAGGGGGCAGCGCTATGGGGTTGGGGGGTCACTAGGGGTCAGTGCTATGGGGTTGGGGGGCACTAGGGGTCAGTGCTATGGGGTTGGGGGGGCACTAGGGGGCAGCGCTATGGGGTTGGGGGGGCACTAGGGGGCAGCGCTATGGGGTTGGGGGTCACTAGGGGGCAGTGCTATGGGGTTATGGGGCTGAAGCTCCTCTATGGGTCCCAACACCCTCCCCCCCTCCCCCCAGGTCGGCGGTGCCGTGCGCAGAGCCCCCCCATGGCCTCACCCAGCACCGGGGGGGGATGGGCGGGTGGGGGAGGGGCCAAGAGACCGATGGGGGAGGGGGGTGGAGTTTTGGGGGCCCCTCCCCCACCCCATCCCCCCCTTCTCCCCCCCTCCCCCCCGCAGCGGGGGGCGGGCTCCCGTGGGTGGGAGTGTGGGGGAGGGGCGGCCCCTCCCCCCTTTTCCCCTCCCCCCCCCCCGTTTGAACTTTGTCCCAATCCGGCTCAATAAAAACAACAAATTACAAAAAAAGACCCAAATCCGCAGCTTTTGGGGTGCTTTTAATGAGGGTGACGTCATCGCGCCGCCCGCTGACGTCACGGCCCGCCCCCGCTGACGTCATCACTTGTGGTAGAAGCGCTGCCCTTGCCGTGGGGCAGAAACGGGAGGCGCGGGGGGGGAGGGGCGGGGGCGGAGCTGGGGGG